>APFE030246529.1:28755-156191 GCA_000404065.3 Pinus taeda
ATAGATTTACAATACCAAGTGCTTTGTTACAATACCATATGCTCAAAAAACCATAATTTATGTTCATATCAAAATTTAATTAAAAAGATAGAAAGGGTATAACTACTTTCAACATAAATTTCAATTTTGATTTGGGGCTACTATTAAAAATATTCTAAAATATTTTGTGGAGGATCTAATCTCTATCACCAATCAATAATGTAAATAAAGATTTGGAATTCCCATTCTCAAAATAACCGATTTGGGCTGCTGCATCATTAAAAAAATATGACAATTTTTTTCAAATTAAACCAATTAAGTTAGCACCAACAAAATGTTTCTGGGTGTCACCCAATAATATTTTCCTAATTTTCCTCACATGAATCTCGTAAAATATAAAAGTTTCTATAATTACTTATTAAAAAAAAGAAAATACTATGTTGATAACCATATAATTATTAAAGTCAAATACTGGATCTCCTGTTCTCAGGTAATAACTTTCGAAGCATTAACATCAACGTCTAGTAATGGTAAATATTTGATTTTAAACTCTTAATATATATATATATATATATATATTATAATATATATTATAAAATATATAGTATATATATATATATGCCATTCCATGTATTTTGTAAAGTGATCTTTCACTTTCACTTTTAGATGTTTAGACTTATTTTTCAACAAATAATGAGCCAGCATTAATAATAAATAAATATTTGAATCATTTACATAAACAAATAAATGAAATAATACCTTTCATTGGCTTTCATACTTTAATGCAACATATAACTTGCTAACTTAGCAATAATACTTTTATAAAATCTTACAAAACAATAAGCATAATATAATGTAAAGCTCCTTTAAAATACCAAAGCATAATAAATGCAATATCAAGCATTCCAAATAGACTTTACAAACACTCATAACAACCTCCTTTAAACCAAAAAAAAACAACCTTCTTAAAATAATAATAATAACAATAATAACAACAACAAATTATTTTAGGCATCTATAATTCATTAATTAAAAAAAAAATATCTCAAACCTATAGAAATATCTATAAAATAATATTATTTATTTACTTATTTTTTAAAAATAAATTTTAACAAACATATAAGAGTACAAAGTTGATCTTAAAGATACAATTTAAAAAATTCAAATATTTTGTCTTTACTAACCTTTAAAAACATAAACATAAGAAAACGCATAAAAATAGAGAGCTGATCTTAAAAATATAATTATAAAAACTCCAATCCTATAATCTAACCATTGTAAATAAATAATCACTGTAACTTTCTTTCGGTTCTTTCCTATTAAAGTCATTATGAAGAAATCAACAATTTTGAAAACCGGTAAGAAAATAATGATGACAAATTATTAAAAACTATTATAATTATTAATATGTTTTTTAAGTTTATTTTGAATAATGTAGCATTTTAACTCCAAATATAACCCTATGATTTATAAATATAATAAAGTAGTATTTTAACTCCAAAAAAAACTAATATTAAGTTATGATGTTCATGAATTCAATAAAAACATGATATAATATTTTATATAATTCCTCTAGATATAATACATATTTTATTTTAACAAGTAAATACATATTTATTTTTAACAAAGTTAAATCTTACATGCTATAATAAGAATGTTATTTAATAAACTTTAAATATTCATTTTTGTTTATAATTTGGATTTCTCTTTTAATTTATGAAAATTTATATTATTTTTTCCACATATATAATGTTATATATTTTATATGAGGAATATGGTGTTTATTCCTTTCAATATTTAGGGTAACCCCAATTGATAAAATTGTGTTATAGGATAAGAATTATTTAATTTTATGTTTATGGCGATATTTTGATATATCTCATAAAAATATTATAAAATAATATATTTTAATAAAAGCTAAATACTTGTATTTATAATGATTATAAAGATGTTGATGATTAATATCCATTCAGACCTATATAGTTTATAAGACAAAGATAATTGAAATTCTTTAACATTTTACTTTTATGCTCAAAGATAAGTGAAAGAAGCATTCCTAGAATATCATAGTTTTGTTGAGTTAAGAGGTCAAGAATGTTGGTAGCATGACAAATATTTTGAAAATTAGATTGAATGTGAGTATAAGATGGGCAATCTAAGAGAAAGTTATTTTCATATTCAACCTTCTTAGGATCACATATGTGACAAAATCTTTCATCCCATTATGTTTTGGGAATTGACCAATGCCAAATTTCAATATGAAGCTTATGAGAATAAGTTATGATCTTCACAATGTTCATTTTCTTCTTCATACTAGTCAAGACAAAGAGATAATTTTGGTTTTCAAGATTGGCATTCAACACCTCCTTATAATATCTTAATTTCCTTTTTCCCTCTAGCTCTTTATTTCCCCGCAATTTATCCTTAAATTTGGAGGTAATAATATTTTTAATATTATCAATATTATGCAAGTATATCTCATCTTTTATTCCCCAATGGTCTTGGTTTTCAAGATTGGTGTTCATCACCTCCTTATAACATCTTAATTTCCTTTTTCCCTCTAGCTCTTTATTTCCCCACAATTTATCCTTAAATTTGGAAGTAATAATATTTTCAATATTATCAAGATTTTTCAAGTATATCTCATCTTTTATTCCCCAATGGTCTAACCATGATGTCTAGGCATCCTTATGCCACTCTCACTTGAGCCGAAAGTGGTGGATTTAGCTAGAGTTGGAAGCATTTTTTGGAAGCCTCTTAGCATTCATGTTGTATGTCTTCTTGTTATATATATGATACCTAATCACGATCATGCTTTCAATGGAGGAAAATATTGCTTCAATCTAGAGGATAAGGTAAGGAGTATTTTCTTTAATCTCAAGGTTGTAGGTTATAAACCACATTTGGATTTGTTCAATATACCTCCATGACTCTTTCAATATATTGCAACTTGAAACTTTACATCTGTATAAAATAACATGAGCGATGAGAGTCTTAGAGAGGAGCATTTTTAAATCCCAAATCCAAAGATCTACTGACTTATTATTGTTTTCAAGTCAATAATAAGCTTTCCAACATTCATTTATTATTTTCCCAATGATATAATTCCAATTGAGCTTATGATGGATGTTGATTCATAGATATTTGTATGAATAAGCTTCCTCCAAGTAGTTGTTATCATAAATAAAAGTATCACACATGATTTTTTTGGATTTAATATCATGAATTTAGTTTCTTCCCTTTATTTTGGGAAGTTTTAGTGTCTACGGATAAATGCTTAAACCCCTAGACTAGTAGCTAAGTCTAGAACAAAAATGCAAAGCATTCTCTACTTTTCCTATGACCAATAGATTAAATAAGAGGCAAAGAGGCCTACCTGTAGCCTTCACTTGCTCCTTGTCTCCCTTAACCAATATGTCACTCCTCTCCGTACTTAATCCGCTTGAAGAGTACTTGCAGATAGACAGAAGACAACAACCGATCAAAGCATATGATAATGATCTATTGATTAAACATAGCATGGAATTAAGTACATGATACACATATGAAAGCATAAATGAATAACACAAGCATATGGAAAAATTTTTGAACACTTTATTAGTAAAAGGAAGAGTTACAACCCATTACTCGATTCAGCATCACTCCTCCATTTCAATCCCATCCTCTCCTCATAACAAACAAGACATTTTGACATCATTACAATACTTGAAATCAATTCAAGTCTCATACTAATAGCATCTCCTTATAATTCAATAATTTCCATCCCCTAATCACTTGAATGAGTGGTCTTTTTATGGGTGAATGAAGGAATTTATGCCATAAATGGTGATAATGAATGCCCTCCTGAACTTATAATTTAGTTCCATGGAGGAAGGGATAAGGGATTGTTGTTCCTTAACTCCCTTCCTCATCCAAATACGAGCTCAAAGGAGTAGATAGATTTGAGAAACTTCTAGAGGCATCCAATGGATAAGGAAACTTTCAAACCCTCATGGAAATTCACTCAAATTGCCTAGCGCAGGCCAAAGAGGGACCAACTGCGCTGCATAGCACCCTATCAGTGTATGGTTTGCATTACAGCGCACCCTAATGAAGGCCTGCCTACGCTAATCTTCTTATAAGTAGTTTCTGGATGATTTTGGTTATGGAACTTCTTGGGAAGCTAGGCATTCTGAAGGTTGACTTCTTTAGGGCATGTAACAACTGAATTAGGGATTGATGAGCCCTAATAGAACTGATCTATAAGTTGGGGTTGATGTGCCTAAATGGAAATGTAGCAATTTCCCCCTAAAGCATGAATTTGTACATATGTATGTTGTGTGAAATGCTTTACCATGTGAAGAGGAGGTTTCGAAGAAGAAGGTGACTTGCATCAATTACAATACATAGATCATGATAATTTGATTTTTTCTCATGAACTCGCTGAGGGAAGGCATACCCATGCTCAGCTTATAAACTTTCATTACATGTACAAATATAGTCATCTACAGATATAGACCCATGAATGGATGACCATGAATGTAAGGCCATTGTACATTTGATTTAGTACTCCTAAAAATATCGTAGCCCAGATGATGAAACTAGGTGTAGGGTCTTCAATCTCATTCAATCTTTCGCTCAAGTACAAGTCTAGCCATGTGAATAGATGTTCTAAAGTCGAACATGGGAAGACATCATCTGATTACCAGCCAACAATGTAAGTCGTTAACAGACGTAAGAGGAATCATCAATAATGATAATGACCCTCAAGGTACTACATTACATCTCACATGGTGTGAATAAAGGATTTGATGTCGAACACCATACAAAGTCTTTCAGTCGAAGGCCAGTGATGTCAAACTATCACCGGAAGCAAGAAACCTACCATTGATGTTTGCAAGCCTCAAGGTACTGAAGGGGTGTTTCTAAGTCAACTTCTTGGATGATGTGCTAATTTTGACAAGAAACGGCTCATCGCAGGAGGGTCTTGATGTATCCCACATCAAAAAAATGAAATGACATAATGATTTTGAAGATGAAAAATCGATTGACGACACAAGGTTCAGGAATGGCGGTCATGAAAATGAAGTCATATGGTATTGCAAATGATGAAGTTTGAACTTAGTGACTTCTCTTGAACATGTCGACGACACTGAGACGAATTGGTAGAATCGACCCAAAAAAAAGTAATGGATTGTTTGAAAGACCAATGGTGTGATAACCATCAAGCTGAATGACCCAACCTACATAGTCATGGAGGTGAGGTGAAAGTGTCATGTTCAAGAGCGACTTGCTACCATAAAGTTTTCTCGGCTTTTTCCCATTTTCCGCAGTCATTGCTGACTAGTTCCTCTTTATTTTTTATCAATATTAAGGAGGATAACATATGCTTATTGTATAATTTCACCTTTCGGGCAAATCCATCGCTATTTGGTGTTTTAACGAGTCTAGCGAAGGTGAAACTCGGTCTTGTCTAGATGGACAAGTTTGTCGCTATTTGATGTTTTTAACGAGTTTAATGACAAAGATAACTCGGTCCTTTTCATTTTTAGGGAGTTTGAAAAGGGACAAAAAGGAAACTCCACAAGTTCTTTTTCGTAAAATAATCTCTTAAGTCCGAAAAAGCATAAAATAATACAAGAGAGATATCATTTCCAATCCTCTAATGAGCTAGAATGGACAAACGCTCGACAATATTTTCATATTTAGAGAGTCTGAAAAGAGCTTAAAGAGGACACCAAAGGGGTTCCTTTTTCATTTTTAACGAAGCTCGAAAAAGTGATAAAAATTTTCTTTGTGGTGAAAGATGTTCAATTTACATTTGAGCACGTGAAATTCTACATTTCAATTGTTAAACTTGGTCAAAACACCATCAAAATATATTAAAATACCAGTTTCATGGATAAAAATGAATGAAAACTAATGTTTACTCGATCAATGTGCAAGAAATAAAAATAAAACAAGTTTTATCATCAATTTTTACCATTTCACTTTTACCCTTTGATTTTGGTGATCTGGAGCAGTTTTTACCTCAAAGCTCACTAGTTGATTGTGGAGGATTCAGTGGACCGTTCCTCATGCCATCCAGACTAGGTAGGAGTTATCTCTTTTCTCCTTCATTTCATTCGATTTTCAGTTTTAAGTAAAATTTTGAGTTTTTGAGGCCCCCAGGGTTTCATTTTTTGAACTCTGGATCAATGCACCCTTTCAGTATCGAAAGATGTGTTACATTGCACACACCCAAAAGGTTGTATGCATTGCAGCACACTGTCTCTAAGGGAGGGGTGCGCTGTGCAAAAACCAAATTTAGACAATTGTTTTCTCCCAAATTTTCCGCTGCTTTTTGCAAAAAAAGGATCCTAATTTTTCTAATGGTTGCATTGCAGGCATTCATCAGATCAAAATGGTGATTATATGGAGAGAACGAGAGCATGAAGAACAAGATAATATTGCCCTAAATAATCAAGGTACAGTTAAGGCCCTAAGGAATTGTGGGTTGCTCAAGTATTTTCGATTATTTAGCATGCAGAAACAAATTGAGCTTTTACAGTTCCTTGTTTATTCTTGGGATCCTATCAACTAGACCTTTCACATCAGGGATAAAGTGATCCCTTTTACCATCGATGATATATACTTTCTAACTGGACTGTTGAGGCAGGGTGCCCCCATCTCACTAACAAGATTTACCAGAGGAGGTGAATTAGTGAGAGACTATATACGACAGTTCTGTCAAGAAGGAGCTCAACCTAGCAGAGATGAAAAGATTAACATCGGGGATGTTAGTGATCTACCGTTGAGGATGATCCTCTTTACCCTTGCCAAAACGGTTGGCAGTGCAACACTACACTTGGCAAACAGATCATATATGCAATATGCTTTAGAGTATTTAGAGCCAAAAGTGTTTGACTGGTGTGAGGTAGTTCTTTCATCCATGAAAGAACAACTGACAAAGGTAAAGAATGGAAAGAAAAAAAAATTTGGCCATGGGTTGATATTGATATCTTTTGCCTTGGAGAGAATTCCACTTATGCAGCCACAACTTATTTCACTGGGAGTACCTAGACCTAGAGATCCACGGATGCAGAGATGGGTAGATCTTATGGCTAGACATGTTGGTCAATCATTGATCTCATTTACCCCTGCGTTCTTTGAGTAGTTTGATTGACAGGATATGGCCTTCACAGAATATCCATATTCAGGAATGGATTTCCGTGGTGATCCAGATTTGATGTTACCAGTTGGAGCACAATGGAGTGCTATAGGTAAATTGTTTGACCAAAGTGTTTTTGATTTTAAAGTTTCTATGTTTTTTTGTGTTTTTTGATTATTTCCAAGAATAAACAAAACATTTTTTTAATGTATGCAGATGTTGGACCTGTTCAACCTATATGGCACCAACGAGAGGCAAGTGGGCCAGCACAGAGACCTGTTGGGATAGTAGTTCTCCGAGACTTAGACTTAGCAAGACATTGGCTGAGCTACAGGATCACATAAAGGGTTTGACCCTAGGCATTCCAGATGTCTGGATCGAAGATTTTCTTATGCGACTGTAGTGCCACACCATCGGTGTGCCGAGTCATTGGATGAGACTCTTACGTATGATAGATAGGCTGTGACCTGTTATCATGAGCAACACTAGTCTACTTAGATGTTTTTTGCATACATTTTCATTTTTTGGGTCAAATGACCAATTTTTGTCTTGGACACAAAATATTTGTACAAACTTTTAAAACAATCATCTATTTTACTTTCAGAGTTTTATTATGGTTAAGTGATGCAATCCTATTCAATTGATGATGTGAATTGAAAATATTTACTTTACATATGTCGCAAATGTCTATTTAACACATAATTTTCTAGAGAATCAGTTAATGTGTTTAGATTTATGGAAATATGATGATATTGAATAAACTCAAAATGCCTTTCCAAAATACAAACTCTAAGGAACATGCGATGATTTCTTGGTTTCAGATGGTATAAACACCACTAAATTGTAGTACAACAAGTTGTGAGTATAACCTAATGATGATTCGGCGTATGCCAAGTGAAATGGCATCAGAGAGGAGTTCAATCAATGCGCTATACTCAACGATATTGTTTGTTGATCGTCCAATACATATCCCTCTAAAACTCACTAACTCACCGCTTGGAGAGAAAATGGCCCATGCGACAAAGGATAAATTTCTCGTACTATGACTAGCCCCATCGACATAACCAACAAATGGTTCCAAAAAGTTTGACATCTACAGCAAATGCAAAGTGGATTACTTAACCAAAATAAGAACTCTGAAAAAGACAAACACACATATGCAATCAAAGCATATATACAATGAGTTTTACTATATTTAACTAAGCATAGTAACATTTAAGGCACAACCCATTTCGGGGCTGCGACAATGGAATCCCATCATAGTCCTCTAACTCGTAGGCCCCTTTTGTCAAAACACGCTTAACAATATAAGGGCCCATCCAAAGCGACTCAAATTTTCCTGCACCAACTTTATCAGACTCCTGATCATAAAGCAAGACGAGGTCACCTTATGAGAAGACATGAGGCTTGACATTTTTATCATATTGCGTCATAATATGTTTCTTGTGTGCATCGTTAGCCAATGTGGCATCACGACGGGTGTCATCCAAATGGATTAACTCTAAAAAATGCGCTTATTCTTCAAAAGTGTTGGGTAGCAAGTCAATCGTGAGTTTGAGAGACGATATTTCGCATTGGATTGGTAAGACTGCTTCCAAACTATACACCAATTGAAAGGGTGTAAATCCAATCGCATTTCTCACCGAGGTTCGATATGCCCACAGAGTCGAGTACAAAATTAAATGCCAATTTCTTTTATGAACTCCAATCATTCTTTGCAACCTACGTTTAAGGACTTTGTTGATAGCCTCAACTTGTCCATTAGCTTGTGGGTAATATGGAGTAGAACTATCATGTGATAGTCCTAACTTGGTGGTCAATTCAACCATCATGTGATTGCAAAAATGTGATCCATGATCTATAACTATGGTTTGTGGTACACCAAACCTGGCAATCACATGGTTGAAGAAAAACAAAGCAGCCATTTTTCCACTGTTGTTCAATGTTAGCATTGCCTCAGCCCATTTGGTAAAATAGTCAACGACGACTATAATATACCATGCCCCCCGACCAAGGTGGGGTTACATGTCATAAAATAAATGCCTCATTTGGCAAATGGGCCAACAACAACGACTGGATGTAGCGGTGTAGGTGGTAATCTAGTTTTCTGGTCAAATATTTGGCAAGCATGGCAACTTCTAACAGCAATAATGCAATCTTTGAATATAGTTGGCTAGAAGTAACCATCACAGAGAATTCTCTGTTTAGTAGCATAACCAAATCAATGTCCACCACAAGCACCTAAATGACATTCATTCAAAACCTTTTTGGCTTCCTCATGAGTGAGTCACCTACGTAAAATCTTATCGACACCATGACGGTAAAGGGTATCACCAATGATCAGAAAATCTTTGTTTTGGTATCGAGTACGTCGCTATTTAGAGCGAGAGGTATTAGGCCAAAAAGCTTGGGTCTGGAGATAGACCAGTATATCTCCATCACTTGATGAAATAAGAAACAAAGACTCATCCAAGATTGATGCTTCCGATGTTAAATCATTGGAGGATGAGGGAAGATTACAAAGTAACTCGGCGAAGACAAGAGATTTCTTTGATTTAGACTTGATGAATTCTAAATCAAATTCCTGCAAAATTACTATCAATTTTGAATATTTTCCCCCCAACAATTGACATGACAAAATCTATGTCAATGGGTTGTAATCCAATATAATGGCATTTTTATGAAGGAGGATGTAATGATGAAATCTCTATACAACTTGAACAGCTGCCAAAGCTAACTTTTCGACATAGGAATACTTACTTTCTGTATCGTTGAGATTAAGACTCAAGTAATAAATAGGATGTTCAATTCCATCTTCTTCTTGGACTAAAACGATACCAATGGTTGTATCTACAACGACGAGATACACGTAATAGTCTTTTTGATAGTTTGGGGCACACATTAATGATGCTCTAATCAAGGAATCTTTAAGAGCACCAAAGGAAGTTTGTGCAACCTGATCCCAATGGAAGGTTACCTCTTTTTTCAATAGACATGTAAAAACTTTAGCCAACTCAGCATAGTTTGGAATGAACCTCCTCAAAAAGTTTGCCTTCCCTTGAAGTCTCTGTAATTGTAACAAGTTTGAAGGTGGAGGCAAGTCAAGGATTTCCTGAACCTTTATTGGATCGAGTCGAATTCCATCTTTTGAGACTACGAATCCAAGCAATGGACGAGAGCCAACGAAAAACACACACTTGTGTGGATTGAGTCTTATCTTGTAGTGTTGACATCGTAAAAATATTACTCTCAAATGTTGCAGGTGATCAGACTGCTTTCGTGAATGAGCAAGTAAATCATCAAGATAAGGTTGAATAGTATGCTTGATGTCATGGAAGGCATAATTCATTGCCCTATGAAATGTAGCCCCTGCATTCTTCAAACCAAAAGGTAACTTTCGATAGGTGAATGTGCCCTAAGGACACATAAAAGTTGTTTTAGATTGGTCCTGTGGGTGGATATTGATTTGATTGTAACAAAAAAATACATCCATGAATGAAAAGATTTCACATCTGGCACATTCGTCAATAATCTGGTCAATAAAGGGTCTAGGATCATTGTCTTTTGGACATGCTTGATTTATAATCGACACACAATCGAATTGTCCCTTGTTTTTTCATAACTGGAACGATGTCAGATACCCAATCTGTAAGAGGTAAAAGGAAAATGAAGCCATCATGCAAAATTTTTTCAACCTCTGCTTTAATGGCAATGACTTTCTTAGGATGAATAGGTCGAAGCCGCTGTCGTACTGGTTTGATATTAGGGAAAATTTTAATCTCATATTCAACAATACTTGAGTCAATTCCTGGCATCTCCTCGTAAGACCATGCAAAAATATCTCTAAATTTATGAAACAAAGCATGGTAATTATCAAGTTCCAATAGAGAACAAGATTTTCTGACATGAATGTTCTCTAGAATATTAGGCTTGGTAGAAATGTTTATAAAAATTGTTTCTTCTATGTTTGACAAATTACGCTAAGAATCTACAAACATCTACTCTAATAGAATTCGATAAGAAATCGATTATTGATGGATGATTTAGTTCATTTGAATAATCTACATTGTCATCTGGAAGGTGGGAACAATGATGATAATCTCCCCACAATTACTCTCCTATCATCATTGATTGGATGATTCCTTCATCCGTAGAATGTATACGTGAAAAAGGATTTGAAGAGGTACCATATTCTAATGATCCATCTACCCATACAAAAGTTGAGTGAGGATTTGGGTTTGCTGCACAAGCCCGAAAGATTGATTGATATGATAATTCAATGGGGCTTAACGGAAATACCTCAATATCACTGTCAACTTCAATTTTGTTGGAAATCCTCCTTAAATTAGATGAGGTGGAGGAAATCATGTTGCAGGTTTCTACTCTTGCCACTTCCACCAAATTAGATGGTGATGGGAGGGTAAAAGTACCCATTAGGGAAGGATCTTTAAAGAGACCTACTCCAACACTTTGAAGTGAAAACGGGGGTCCGTGTATCATTGAAGTGCTTCTTGTAGCCTGTGAACTATTGACAAAGAAGGCTAGCTGATCAATGACTATTATTCCACCCTTAAAAGTGAATGCAAGAGTACGAAAGTACGTGGAAACCACAACAACCATAGCATATACCCAAGGCCTTCCTAGTAAAATGTTGTAATCGAGGGGTCTGTCAACTACCTCAACTTCAACAGTAACCGTTTTGCCCCCTAGTTTGACTTGTAGGTTACTCAAAATCCCACATGGAGTATATGTTCTTCCATCAAAAGCTTTCAACGTGGGATCGTGACAACGACGGTGAACCAAATGTTTTCCAGCAGCTCATGGACAATGCAAGTAGATGCCCCCTCGTCAATAATACTTCGGTGAACATTTTTATTGGGAGATTTTACTTGGATTAGGAAAGCTAATTGTGTCAGTAACTGTGGTGAATATCCTACATGGTTAAAAACTACAAGATTTGAATCTGTAGGATCTATTCTGCCTATTGCTGACAGTAAAGCATGTTTCTGGGAGGGACAGTTTTGCAACACCTCGAGTGTCGACATAGCTGAAGGTGATTGAGCAAGATCTTCTACTATGTTATAGTTTTGAGCTTCCTGATCTTGAGGGTTGAATGTTGATTTGTGCACAACTCCTTTCAGTGATTTTATTATCAATTCAGGTACAATAGGTGGAACAAATTAAGATGAAGTTGAGGTCGAAGGATTAGGTTGATCAGTGGCCTCATTATTCGACGACAACAGATTTCCATAATATTTATTTCTTTTGGACACCAAAACATCATTTTGAGGCTTTGTGATGGATAACATGAGCAATTGGGATGTGGAAGCATGATCTGTTGCAACCAAATGTGTTTCCGGGGTTGGAAATGGATCTTTCAACACTGCCAATGTGTTTGAAGTCTTTAAAAGTTTAGAGACCTCAGAGAAATGTAGACAATCTCTTATATAATGCTCACCATTACATATCAGACATGGATAATGAGGTTTCCTTGCTGTGGTAGAGGAATTAGATTTTCTTTCGAGGGGAAGTTTCTTGTTTCTTTTTGTTCTTCCCCTTTTTCTTGCCTGCTGGTTACTTTGGATTTTTTCCTTTGTCAGATGACATGGCATTAATCTTGGAGGCAAGAGTATTTTTTGATGTATTGGTAGTTTGATTGGAAATAACAAGAGTTTGACCAGATGGTTTTTCTGCTGATTGTGTGCTTGAAGAATCGATCACACTGTCATCGGCATGAGAGTCCTTACTCGATTGTGTAGGTGGTGGAACAATGAAAGCTAGTCGAGGTGCATTGGGAATTTTATCATAAAGCATGCCAGATAGTGTGTAAATTAAATCCAAGTATTAGGCACGAGAAATGAATTGCTCTTTTGTGACGACTCCACCTTTTTCCACATCCTCGGTGATTGATGGCAACAAGGATTTTATGAACCACTTAGCTAAAATCTGATTGGGAACATGTGTCTTAACCATTTGACGACGATGCCACCACTCATGAATGTGATCTGATATATGGGTAGCAGTAGTCCATTTAAATTTGGTTAGGAGTTTCGTTCCAATCTCGTATCTGATAGGTAATTAGAAGTGGGTCAAAAAGGTAGTGGCTAAGGTGGTGAAGTTATCAAAAGAAGCTCTTGGTAACTCAATGTACCATTTAGCAGCTGGACCAGTAAGTGTTATTTGGAAGAGACGAAGTCTAACTGAATCATCATTTAAGGAGTTAGATGAACACCACAAATGAAATATCATAACATGATTTGATTGGTCTTCTCCAAGATTTCCGTTAAACTTCGGAATGTCAGATGGTAACTTATGTATAATTACCATCCACCAAGGTGCATATAAGATTGGATCATTAGTGAGACAATTTAAATATGGTAATTCTAAAGTTACTACAAATGGCAACTATCTATTCAAGTCAGGTTGAGCATACCCAGGATATGATGGAATTTCCTGTGCAATAGGTCTTTGCATACCAGCATAGGGCATCTGCATTTGGTAACCTTGGTATGGTTGTTGAACAAAACCAGTGTAATGTGGTTGTTGATAACCAGGTTGAATAAGTGGTTGTCCATAACCTACAAAGCCTTCTTGACCTTGACCTTGGTAAGCTTGATATTGACCAAAACTAGGTTGAGCCTGTGAAACAGGTCCAAACTAAGGTTGGTACTACTGGAATTGGGGTTGTTGAAATTGAGGCTGCCACGGTTGTTGAATAAATTGTTGTTTTTGTTGGTATAACTGTTATGGATTCAATAATTGTTGTTGTCCGGCAATGAGAGCTTGGCCAGGTTGTGAATAAACTATACCAATGTAAGCCTGGGTCTATCCAGATAAGAGTACACTAACCTGAGGTTGTTGCTAAACTCCAAAAAAAAGTGGTTGTTGTACAACAACTTGAGTAATTTGAACTTCTTGACTTGAAACTTGTGATTGCAAGGTAGAAGGATCAGTTTGAACAGCTTGTGATACAATAGTTTGAACTTGTCACTGTGGTATAGTAGTAACAATAGGTGTAGTAGGAATATCTGACACAGTTTACATTGGTTGCGTTGGATACACAAGCCTTGGTTGAACTGGCATTGTTGGTTGCCATTGACAAACTTCTAATTCTAGGTTGGCCTGAATACTGTGGGATCTTACCATATGGTTGTCCCTCGAAATAAGGAGGATATGGTGAATAAGCATATTGCTCTCCATATGGTGGAAATCCAATATTTAATGGATACATAGGTCTTGGTTGACTAGATTGCCTAGCTTGATACTAATATACAGGATCAAACTGTTGAGTTCCCATTAGAGAAGAACCAGGTAAAATTTTGGTTGAGGACTTGGGTGATGACCATGGTGTAGAAGCAACCCCTGAGTGGGTTCCAGATAATGATTGGTAACCAATCGGGACAGATGATTCACCATACAGGTGCGACTTAGGTGTGGTCGAAAACATCGAAGAAGTGACAACAGACAAATCTGTTGTAGTTGCATCAGATGATATAGTCTGAGATGTTAATGGTTGTTTAGCCATAGTTAACTGGCCCAAAAGGTTTCCTAAAGATTCTATGGGTACTTGAAAAGAAGTAGGATCAAATGAAGCAAAGAAATCAAGAGTATTTGGGTAAAGATAAATCCCATTTCGAAAGGGAAACGGGGTTCCAGGTGTGGAATCTTCTCCAGTTCCTCCTCTATGGCAATCAAACCTTGTGGAAGAACTTCACCGTTAGGTCCATAAAAGATTTCTGGTGTTGGTGAAGTTTAAGTTTCAATAGTTACTGATGTCTGAGGGGTAATCGATAAAGTAACAACTTCTGAATGTTCAATTTTGAAGTACAGATGTTCTGGTAACTGTATAACAGTTTCAGTAAGAGGTTCCTAAACAAATTCAGGCTCAAATGTAACTTCTGTTTGAACTGGGATTGTTTCTAGTTTAACTTCTCATTGAATTGATTCAAATTTAGAAGTACTTTCTTATTGAGCAATCTCAAGTTGAGGATCAACTTGTGGTTGAACAACTTTGGTTACTGTTTTACTAGGATCAGTGTTAATGTCCTTAGGTAATTGTGAAACTTCATCTTCAGGAACAAATGTACCAGAAATAGTTAGAGTAACTAGAGTCTCTCTACTTATTGAAATAGATGATTCAAGTAACTCAAATGAAGAACTAGGAGTTCTTGATGTACTAGACTCGATTAAGCGAGACCGCTTTACCCGAATTGGTGTAGCTTCAGGAGGCAAAGGCAGTTTGCTTGTTGTTCTCCGTGAACGATGAGGTAGGGGTTGATGTTCTTCTATGAATGCTGATTAAATTTATTATCAAAAAAGAAATAAACAGAAAGGGGTCTACTAGGAAAAAGGTTCACCAAGCAATTGTGAACTGCAAAATACCTCCTGGTGAACCAAGAAGTATGAGCAGACAATCTCCCCGAATGTTGTGTTCAATGTATCACAATTTACAAGGCAACTGACTCGGTTAATTAAGAATGGATGGCAACCTAGAGTTTTCCTCCCATATATGCCCAAAGGTACGTGGAGGCCCATTCCGTATAAGCGCTGTCTAATGCAAAACTGCATAGTGAGAGCATTCCCATATACTTTACGTACTATAACACTGCCCTATATACCCGAAGGTATGTGGATGAGCTACAATATACTCACGTACGTGGAATGAGGTATCAAACTTGGGATGTGTTGCAGACAAGTTAGCGACAACTACTTTGTTTTACGACACCAGAACACATCTCTAGCCTAGAACCATTAAATGCTTGTGTTAATGACAATGCTCCATTAGGTAAATTGATGTTTATTTTAAGTTGATATTTCTTAGGAATTTTCCTTTCAAGTTCACCACGTGATGTATTTTTAAATTCCTAGGAATGCAACTATCATGATAAGCATTCTTTCCATTCAATTTAACAATGAAAATCCTAGCTACTTAGGGATAGAGCAATAAGATTTATTTTGATCAAAGAGAAAAGAGCATAATCTAAATGCAAATCCCCTACACTATTTCTTAACAACACACACAAACTTTTTCAATGCAACATGCATGTATTTCTTTTCAATTTCCCTCATTGTGAATGAACAAAAAGAAAATATGCACAATCGATCAAAAATCTCTTTTTTATAAAAATGACGATTTTGTGACAATTTCTCTTCAAGAAAGGAAGACTTTACGACACTTTCGTTTTCAAAGAAATGATGAATTACGACAATTTCAATGAAAAGACTAATCACTTGCACACACTAATCAATCGATCTTTCATGAATGAAGATTTGACAACAATTCAATTTTCGGAAAAAAGGCGATTTTACAACACTTTCTTTCAATAATGATCAATTGATCAAAAAATAACTTTCAACTATAGATTGAAAATGATAAAGTAAATACATAAGGAACATTTATCAATCCTAGTCCAAGTAGGGCCAGGTAAGGACATAAAACACTTTTTCAAAGACAAGACATCATTGACATTCAGTAAATCTTTCAAACATGAGAAAATTGGCTCAAAAACTTCAGTTCCTAGATGGGAAACATACCCTCAAGGGATTAGCACAGGCAACAGTAAGAGATAGTGCACTGAAGTGCACTGTACCTATGCGAGAAGTGCATTGTAGCACACTGTGTCCTTCATTGGGCTGTGCTGGTGACAATAAGCAATTTTGAAGACAATTTGGCATAGTTTTGGCTCAATTTTCAATGAAAGAAGACTGAAATTCAATGAATGACCACAAGTAGAGTATGTAGAAATGTCTTAAGAGGCTGATAAGCTACTAAGGTTGATGATCACTCCCCAGTATGGTCGCCAATTTGTTTTGGGAAGTTTTAGCGTCTACGAATAAATGCTTAAACCCCTATACTAGTAGCTAAGTCTAGAACAACAGTGCAAAGCATTCTCTACTTTTCCTATGACCAATAGATTAAATAAGAGGCAAAGAGGCCTACCTGTAGCCTTCACTTGCTCCTTATCTCCCTTGACCAATTCTGTCACTCCTCTCCATACTTAATTAGCCTGAAGAGTACCTGCATACAAACAGAAGACAACAACTGATCAAAGCATATGATAATGATCTATAGATTAAACATAGCATGGAATCAAGTACATGATACACATATGAAAGCATAAATGAATAACACAAGCATATGGAAAAATATTTGAACACTTAATTACTAAAAGGAAGAGTTACAACCCATTGCTCGATTCAATATCACTCCTCCAGTTCAATCCCATCCTCTCCTCATAATAAGCAAGACATTTTTACATCATTACAATACTTGAAATCAACTCAAGTCTCATACTAACAGCATCTCCCTATAATTCAATAATTTCCAGCCCTTGATAACTTGAATGAGTGGTCTTTTTATAGATGAATAAATGAATTTATGCCATAAATGGTGATAATGAATTCCTTCCCAAACTTAGAATTTAGTTCCATGGAGGGAGGGATAAGGGATTGATGTTCCTTAACTCCCTTCCTCATCCAAATATGAGCTCAAAGGAATATATCGGTTTGAGAAACTTCTAGAGGGATCCAATGGATAAGGAATCTTTCAAACCCTCATGGAAATTCGTTCAAATTTTCCCAGCGTAGGCCAAAGAGGGACCAAGTGCGCTGCATAGCACCCTATCAGTGTATGGTTTGCATTGCAGCGCACCCTAATGAAGGCCTAATTGCGCTGATCTTCTTAGAGGTAGTTTCTGGATGATTATGGTTATGGAACTTCTTAGGAAGCTAGGCATTCTAAAGGTTGACTTCTTTAGGGCATCTAACAACTGAATTAGGGATTGATGAGCCCTAATAGCACTAATCTGTAAGTTGGGTTGATGTGCCCAAATGGGTCTGTAACACCCTCCTAGAGAAAAAATACTGGAAGATTCTAAGTTTCTTGCTAAGTCTATTGTAATGGCTCCTTGCCATAAGAAAAATATTTTCAACATAAAGGAGAAGAGTTATGACCATACTAGTCAGCGTGGAGCCAACACAACCTGCATGTTCCAAACACTCTTCTAGATTATTGAAATATATGTCAAAAATGGTAGGGAATAATGGACACCCTTTCTTGAATATAATGTTGCATTTAATTTCTTCCAACCAACCCTTAGTGGTCCTCAATTTCATTCTCGTACAACCTTGTCACAACAACCCTCAACTCAAAAGGAACCATTATCTCTTTGAGCCTCTTCCATAGCTTTGTTCTAGGAACAGTGTTAAAATATTTTCTAAAATCAACAAAACAAAAAAGAGATCAGTTTTATTATTGGGGGATTCATCTAGAATTGTTGTAAAAGTAACAAGATGGCCCACTATTGAATGATATATCCTAAACCTAGATTGGATTTTAGCTCTTTTACCTTGGATTTCAATTCAAAGGCTAGTATTCTTTCCCAAAATAAGCTCGTACAACTTGGATAAAATGTGGCTAATCATAATGGTCCTATAATTAGAGAGAATGATTTAATCTCTACTCTTAAATATAGGCATAATAAGTCTCTACGTCCAATGCATAGAGAAGCCTTGATTCATTTATTAATTAAAGAGCTTTGGTAAGTGTAGGATGAGGATATATTATCCTATTTTAAAAATGCCAACTTTGTAGCCTTCAATGTCCTTAGATTTCCCATTAACAACCTTCTTAACCCAAAAATCAATATCTTCTAAGGTAAATATATCATCATCTATAGGGGAATTTAAAATGGTGTCCATGGTGTTAGAAAATTCACAGAGGTTTTTAAGGTAAACACTCCAATTCTTGAGGGGAATCAAATGATTTTATTTAGTCTTATGAATCATAATTTTCCTCCAAAAATTTCTAGGATTAGACTTAGAGTGGTGTAGTAAATAATCTTGATTTCTACTTATATACTATATTTTCTTTATTTTATTAAGATATTTGTACATATACATCTTATTAGATTTAAGGTTTCATTAGGAGCATCCCTAATTGCTTTTCTATTAAATTTACAATCATCATCATATCAAGGGTTGGCAACTCTATTATTCTTTTTATATAACACCTTGATAGAGAACTTGCTAATGGTAGTGGAGAGAGTTATAGTAAAATTATGATATAGTTTTTTCAACGTTATCATTGTAAGTTAAGAGGTGTAAATCCATATTTAAATCATTTAAGAAGAGTCTCATTTTACTCTTGTAAATAAGGTGGTTTTGACTCTCGCAATTCTCATGCATGTGCTTGTTTTGCATGGCAAAGTTTAGAGTTAAGGTTAGAGATCTATGATCAGATTTAGGCTCATATTCATTTAAGAGGTCAAGTTTACAATTTGGCTGTAATAGGGATATCAAATATATCATAATCCATGACACTACTTCCAATCCCATGAATACAAGTCATCTGGTTGGTGTTTAGAAACTTGATTTTGCTATTGCAAATTATAAGATATTGAGAACTACAAAGTTTGACTAACTTAGTACTAAATAAATTATTATTTAGATATTTAGAGTTTCTTTTGATTGTACTAGCTAAATCAAGGTCCTCATTAAGCCAAAGAGGATTAGGTTTTGAATCATTACTTAGAAGAATAGCTTGGTTATATGTAGTTCTAGTATTAAAGTCTCCTAGCAAGAGGATATTACTTTCATCCCTTAGGTTATGGACATCTTGCTCTAAGGTATTATAAGGGAATGGTAGATTAGATAAAGGTGAAATGTTGAGTGATGGTATGTTAAGACATATTGAGGATGATATTTTGTAATCTTCTCTAAGTAATTTGAGAACTCATTTCCTAAAATTCTGGTATCTTAATATCTATGTGAAATAATTTGTCTATATTTTGTTTATGAGTCAAAGATGATTGTGTGTAATCATAATTTGATGCATGTTAATGCACCATCATAAGATGATTTCAGTACTTGCATACTATTTTTTCATATTTTCATTATAATGTCTATGCTGGTGTGATGAGGGTTCATGTGTTTAGAATTATACATCCATGGATGTGGTAATGCTTACAAATTTCTAGGTGTGTCATAATCATTATAATGTTGTTGTGAGTAGATATCTATGTAAAGAATATTTTTTGACGTGTTACTTTCATTTGTAAGGGGGTTTGTCCTTTATTGCATTAAGTGGTATTAAAGTCACAAGATCATTGTTGGTGGTGGAAAGAGGATGACCATACATGTGTTGAAGTAGTCATGAGAAGCAAAGAAAGGTCTTTTTATGGAAAATATATTTACATCTTTAATTATTGTTAAGAAAATGTTGTAAGTAGTCTATAAAGTATTGTAGAAGAAGTGTTGATAGGTGATGCAAATAAGAATTTAAATAAATAGTTGTTAAAGTGCATAATGGAAAATAGAGAAGAAAACATTCTAAAAAAGTACCATAAGGATAAAAAAGATAATCTACACTATCAAGATTGAGGAAAAGGTAGACCATTGAGAATAGTTATTTTTGGAGATGGTATTGTAGAATTGTTGTGAGGAATCATGATCTTTAACGTATCTTGGATATCCTAATGGCCTACTTACCAAAACAAGTCTATAATTAAATGATTAGAATGAGCTTATGTGTGACTATATGTTGGCATTATGGTTGGTTGGCATGTTGGAATTGATGTCAACCTAGTAGTAGTGGCCCTCGTCATATTGATGAATTGTGGTTAGAATGAAGTGTTGCAGAGGTTGGTAGACATTGTGTTGATGGTTAAGGAAGTATTGAAGAGGTTGGCAACAAATATCGGTAAAGAAACTTGCATTTCTAAGTGTTATTGGAGTGGCATGGTCTCAACACTATCACAGAGCGACACTGAGGTAGTGCTTCACTTTATGCATTGTCTGCCATCACAATGTGTTGGATGCTACTAAGCTTATGCCAATGCCATTTTTGTAGGATGTGCAAAGGGAAAAACTCAAGTCTTAACTAGTGGAATTTTCCATGGTTTGGTAGTGTTGAGTGTTTCACATGTCTACAACATTCATGTTACTATAATCTTAAGCGATGAAGTAAGAATGTAATGCTACATGCTAGGTGGTTTATTTGGTCACGCCTTGATTGTTGATTTAGTCCTTGTGAGTTGAATGAAGTTATTATGTAACACTCATGGTGATCTATTCTTAGTAATTGTTTTCTTTTCCTGCAAAAGAATGGAATGAGTTTAATACATTAATTTAATCTCAAAGTGATGTTATTGACCTAGTCAAATGGCTCGACACCTCCCATTATGTAAATGCATTAGTTATCTGGATGACCATTGAGGTAATGGTGATAGTGTTTGATTAGGTCCATGTAATGGGTGTAAATATGCTTAAGGAGTCTAAACTAACTTCTCATATATGTACCCTAGCATTAGATAGAATTATGCCTGGAAAAATTGTTCATGACAAATATATTTGAATGAATGTATCTATTAGAGTGGTGGCATAGTGTAGTTGGTGCTAAAGAGTGTAATTACTAGTAAAGTTTGTGTGCATGGACATTGGTGCATGCATATAGCTGTGAATAGAGTGCATATGAGTTTATGTGAAAGACATTGGTTGAATAATTATTTAAGCATGGAGGTCGTGTGTGTGATTTAGCATTGGATATCATAAATGTGTGACGAAAAAGCTATTGAGGTTTATTGGTGTGTGTGATCAGAAATAAGGAGAGATGAGACTGTTAATGTTCTTCGTTGCCCCGTGGGGAGTTCGTGGTTTGCCTGAAGCTAATAGATAGAACATGGAATTATTAGATCAAGATTACTTGCATTAAGAAACATGTGGCACAACAAATTTATTTGATTGAGTTTATTCATAGGTTATTTCATTGCATTTGTTGCAGGGATTTATAATTTGTAGTTACTAACACTCATAAATTGTAGAGGCTTGTATGCATTATTGTTATTTTTATGTTAATGTAATATATGTACAGTTCGTTGATTCGAGAAAGGTTCCTGCTATGTATTTAAGTTCATAAGCCTTGTATTTCTAAGAGAGGTTTTCTCATGAGAAAAGTTGCAGTCAAGATTTGGTGTGTTCATGAGTATTGTATTCTCATGTCATGAGGGCTAATTATGTCTTGATGAGAGAGGTGTCGAGTCAGATTAATGAGTGTTCATTCCTTCATTAAAGTTTCATCTATTTTCTGAGTGAGTGAGAGGTTAGAGTACATGGTTTTATGTATATTTCATTGTAGTCATGAGGGAAGAATAAGGTTTAGTGAGAAGAATTTTGTCGAGAGGGTTAGAGTTGGAGTAATTTCTAAGATATTTTGTGAGTAGAGTTGTGTGATAGAAGGTTTGAGTCAGCAAAGATTGATTATGTATTGCAAATATCCAAGGCCTAGTATGAAATACTGTGAAGCGATGTCCACAAAAGTTTGAGGAGATAAAGTTCTTTGACAAATCGTGGCTTTCCAAGATAGGAGTAGTGGTTCCTTGTTGGTTGTGGCCAACAAACAAATGATAGGGAGCTGGGGCTTCATAATTCGTTGTGGACAAAAAACTATTATATGGGTAGTGGGTCTTAGCTAGTAGTATCCAGCTAAACTATATGAAGAATTTGATGATTGATAATAAAATAAAGAGAAGCAGTGCAACAAGAACATGGTGGTTCTTCTCCCCTTGAGGGTCTCCACCAAAAATACTTGCGTTCTATGTGCATGCTCATTATGATGCTTACATTGATTTTTTAATGTGTTTACATGATCATATATACTAATTATTTATTGTGCATTGATTGTTTAATAAGTTGAAAAAAAGAGTTAAAATTTTTATAAGTGTTATCACTACTAATTCAACCCCCTACTGTAATGATCTGATTCCAACAATTAGTATCAGAGTAGGTTCCCCCTTGTGCATCTTGATCACTCAAGGGTAGATTGATGAACTATGGCCAAGAGTAAGAAGAATATGTATAAAAAAAGGAAGGTTGGAAAATAGACCATAAATACTTAGGATCTAAAACAACCCCCTTTTTTGATGATTATGTTAGGTTTGGAGTCTAATTATATTCCTGAATGTTCAGTTTTCCTTTATTTTAGCCGTGTTAGATCCATGTTCCTAACAGGGTGGAAACACCATGCTTTAGTCGCCATCATGGGGTTTTGGAGCGGGGTGGACGACACAAATCTTATGAAACCCCCCCACCCTAGCGGGGGTTTGGGGGTAGCACCCCTGAAGCTAAAAATAGATGAATTTTTTTCTTGTAAAATATTGCAATTTCATAGTCAATCTGGGTTATTCATTACGTAGATAATATGACGGTAGATGTTATGCTAATTTAGGGTTTTTTCCCTATAAGGAAAACCTCGGTTTATATGAGGGAATTGTATTGCAGTTGTGTATGACTATTCTAAGTGAGAAAGAGAGAGGAGATTGTGTGAGAGAAAAGATGGAATTATAATAGATCTAATGTAGGTTGTATCTCTTAATTTTGCTGGATAATATAGGGAGCTGGGGCTTCCTAACTCGTGGTGGAAAAAAAACTATTATATGGGTAGTGGGTCTTCGCTAGTAGTATCCAGCTAAACTATATGAAGAATTTGATGGTTGATAATAAAATAAAGCGAAGCAGTGCAACAAGAACATGGTGGTTCTTCTCCCCTTGAGGGTCTCCACCAAAAATACTTGTGTTCTATGTGCATGCTCATTATGATGCTTACGTTGATTTTTTAATGTGTTTACATGATCATATATACTAATTATTTATTGTGTATTGATTGTTTAATAAGCTGAAAAAAAGAGTTAAAATTTTTATAAGTGTTATCACTACTAATTCAACTCCCTACTGTAATGATCTGATTCCAATAATTGGTATCAGATTAGGTTCCCCCTTGTGCATCCTGATCGCTCGAGGGTAGATTGATGAACTATGGCCAAGAGTAAGAAGAATATGTATAAAAAAAGGAAGGTTGGAAAATAGACCATAAATACTTAGGATCTAAAACAACCCCCTTTTTGTTGATTATGTTAGGTGTGGAGTCTAATTATATTCCTGAATGTTCAGATTTCATTTATTTTAGCCGCGTTAGATCCATGTTCCTAACAGGGTGGAAACACCATGCTTTAGTCACCATCACGGGGTTTTGGAGGGGGGTGGACGACACAAATCTTATGAAACCCCCCCACCCTAGCGGGGGTTTTGGGGTAGCACCCCTGAAGCTAAAAATAGATGAAATTTTTTCTTGTAAAATATTGCAATTTCATAGTCAATCTGGGTTATTCATTACGTAGATAATATGACGGTAGATGTTATGTTAATTTAGGGTTTTTTCCCTATAAGGAAAACCTCGGTTTATATGAGGGAATTGTATTGCAGTTGTGTATGACTATTCTAAGTGAGAAAGAGAGAGGAGATTGTGTGAGAGAAAAGATGGAATTATAATAGATCTAATGTAGGTTGTATCTCTTAATTTTGCTGGATAATATAGGGAGCTGGGGCTTCCTAACTCATGGTGGACAAAAAACTATTATATGGGTAGTGGGTCTTAGCTAGTAGTATCCAGCTAAACTATATGAAGAATTTGATGGTTGATAATAAAATAAAGAGAAGCAGTGCAACAAGAACATGGTGGTTCTTCTCCCCTTGAGGGTCTCCACCAAAAATACTTGTGTTCTATGTGCATGCTCATTATGATGCTTACGTTGATTTTTTAATGTGTTTACATGATCATATATACTAATTATTTATTGTGTATTGATTGTTTAATAAGCTGAAAAAAAAGAGTTAAAATTTTTATAAGTGTTATCACTACTAATTCAACTCCCTACTGTAATGATCTGATTCCAATAATTGGTATCAGATTAGGTTCCCCCTTGTGCATCCTGATCGCTCGAGGGTAGATTGATGAACTATGGCCAAGAGTAAGAAGAATATGTATAAAAAAAAGAAGGTTGGAAAATAGACCATAAATACTTAGGATCTAAAACAACCCCCTTTTTTGTTGATTATGTTAGGTGTGGAGTCTAATTATATTACTGAATGTTCAAATTTCCTTTATTTCAGCCGCGTTAGATCCATGTTCCTAACAAGGTGGAAACACCATGCTTTAGTTGCCATCACGGGGTTTTGGAGGGGGGTGGACGACACAAATCTTATGAACCCCCCCCCCCCCCCTAGCAAGGGTTTGGGGCAGCACCCTGAAGCTAAAATAGATGAAATTTTTTTCTTGTAAAAATTGCAATTTCATAGTCAATCTGGGTTGTTCATTACGTAGATAATATGACGGTAGACGTTATGTTAATTTAGGGTTTTTTCCCTATAAGGAAAAGCTCGGTTTATATGAGGGAATTGTATTGCAGTTTTGTATGACTATTCTAAGTGAGAAAGAGAGAGGAGATTGTGTGAGAGCAAACATGGAATTATAATAGATCTAATGTAGGTTGTATCTCTTAATTTTGCTGGATAATATAAAAAGAAGGACTGGCTGTTTCTCTGTGAACATAGGCCAAATTTGGTGAACCATGTATACCTATGTCTCTCTTGTTTTATGCATTCCTATATTTGTGTTTCCGCAATATTGTGTATTTCATTACTCCATTAATTAATTTATAACAACTGTTATTAGAGTCGAAGGTCTATAGGAGAGAAGGGTTCTTAGTTTGAGTGGAAGCAATGGTGGAAAATGGTAGATTTAGAGTCAAGAAATTTAGCGGACAACACTACCAGCTATGGAATATGCATATGGAATATTATCTGTAACATAAAGATTTGTACATACCATTGAGCAGAAAATCAAAGAAGCTGACGAGTGTGATGGATGTAGAATTAGAGATTCTCAATAGAAAGGTGCTAGAAACAATATGGCTTTGTTTGGCAGTGTCAGTGGCATTTAACATTTCAAGTAAATGATAACATAAGGTTTAATGACAGCATTGGACAAACTATATGAAAAACCCTCAACCTTAAATAGAGTATTTCTTATGAAACGTCTATTTAATATGAAGATGTCAAAAGGTGGATTTGTTGTTAATCATTTAAATGAATTTAACACGGTTACGCGTTAGCTAACTTTCGTAGGGTTAAATTTTGATGATGAAGTTAGGACCCTATTATTTTTGTGCTCATTGCCAGAAAGTTGGAATGTCTTGGTTATGGCTATTATTAACTTTGTCTCTGCATCTAGTACTTTAAGTTTGATGATGTTGTTGGTGCCATCCTTAGCAAGGCAATGCGACGAAAAGCTTTGGTGAGACATCAGGTACTTATTTGAATGCATAAGCTAGGGGAAGAAAAATGGAAAGAGGAAGGAGCCCATGAAATCACAGTAAGTCAAGAAAAGGTAGTCCAAATCTAGATTAGGGATAATGTACTAGAAATGTGAGAATAAAGGACACCTAAATAAAGGCTATAAATCTCAGAAGGGAAAAGAAGGAGATGGACAACAAGAGAAAAATCATGAATCGAATGTGACAGGTGATGTGTTGCAAGATGATTTGATTCTTTCATGAGAGAATATTATTATTAGGTCCCTATAATACTAGTGTAACCCCTATTGTTATTAGTGCAACCCCCTTATTATATTTTTGTGCCCTTACAGTATTATTTTTATGTCACCTCTGATTATATTATGACCCTTTAGACTCCTATATATAGAAAGGTGGTCTTGTCATTTGTATCATCCAAGAATTGTTCATTTGTGTAATGTAAAGGAGGTTCCCCCTTGAAGAGGCTTATTTCTAAGGCGTTGATCTATCTTTTCTTTCTTTTTGTGAGTTGGCTTCATAACATTTGGTATCAGAGCTTTGGATTCTGGGGTTATGCTACTCCAATCAAGGCATCGTGGAATGTTCGCTATAACAGTTTCGCTACAAAGTTTTAGAAGCTAAAAAAAAACCCATTTGATAATTAATCGGTCTGAAGTGTGGATCTGAATTTCAAATCTTGTCTCGCTATATTTTCAGAGATATGATCTGAGGAAGTTAGGGTTTTTGCGAGCTCCAAAATTTCATCTCAAACATGTCATCATAGAATTTTCGCTATAAATTTTTTTATACGAAGGTTCAGACTCTAAAATTCAAACCCATTTGAGTCAAAATCTTGGTGAAATTTGGTCTGAGTTTTAGATCTTGTCTCACTATATTTTCGGAGATATAAGCTGAGGAAGTTAGGGTTTTTGTAGACTCCTGAATTGAATTCTAAACATGTGATTTTGGGAAAATCGTCATAACTTTCTCCCTAAGCATCAAATTGAAACTTCATAAGAAGTTACAAAAATAGGACATCCTTTAGTTTTTTGTGTATTTTTTTCATATCCAGAGGTCAAAACAGTGTCACATGGAACTTCATACAAGTTCACTCTATTGAAACATTATATAATCAAGTCATCATAGGAGATTAGGCATAACGCTTTCTTGGAGAGTCTAATTTTGATCAGACTGGTGGCACTGGAAAGAGGATTCAGAGGGCGACCACATGAAGAAATTTCAAACCTTGGAGATCCACAATTATAGAGATACAGTAGATTCAATATCAAGCTTCTACAAAGAGAAAATAGGTGTGTAGTATTTTTAAAATTTTAATTAAGTTTGGGTTGAAAAATTAGTTTGAATTTCAAAGGGCATAGTGAAGCATAATTATCATTAATTGATGCCACGGAGAAAGAAAATAGAAACACCTAGTAAGCAACTTGAAAGCTCTAACATGACTCATGAAGAAGAGGAAGAAATGCAACATGATATATCAAAATTATGAGACCAAGTGCAACAAATTTCACTCTCACAAAAGGTAATAGAAGCTAAGATTGAAGGTTTAAAGAAAGGCGCGGAAGCTAATATGAATGGCGTGGAAGCTAATATGAATGGTGTGCAAGTTAAGATGGATGGCATGGAAGCTAAGATGGATGTCATGGAAGCTAAGATGAATGGCATGGATGCTAAGATGGATGGTATAGAAGAAAAACTGAAAGAAAACATGGAAGATTTGAAGATAGATTTATCTAAATTGCTACAAGGTGGCATGGACATTAAGATGGATGATATAGAAGAAAAAATGAACAGAAACATGGAAGATTTGAAGATAGATTTGTCTAAGTTGCTACAAGAAAAGCTTAATAATGGTGAAAGGGTAGTAAAGGAAACTCATGATGAGAACAAAAAAAATGTTAATAATGAATCTATAGACTCTAACATTAGATTGAAGACCCACCGTCTCCCAAATATTGATATGAGCAAGTTTGATGGAAAGGATCCCGCAACATGGATACTACAGATGGAGCAATTTTTCATTCTCCATAATGTGAAAAGCACATAAAGGGTACGCATTGCAAATTTATATTTGGAACCAAATCAGTTTGTATGGAATGAATGGCTTCTCCTGTAAACAAATTGTCACTTGGGAAATTTTTACGGAATAAATGATAGTACATTATGGGGATATAAAAAGCAACACTTTTTTTAGCCAATAAACCTAAAACAAAAGGGTTCAATGATGGAGCACATTGAGGACTTCCAAAAATTGAATATAAGGGTAGAAGATATTCCTGAGGAACATAGGATTTATATGTTCATAGGGACTTTAAAGGATAACATCGAGCATAAGGTTTGCCTTTGGGAACCTGATTCATTGGAGAAGGCATTCAGGTTGGAAAGAAAAATGGAAAGAAAAATTTTGGCAACAAGGAAGCCCACCACTGACAACTATAAATATGGAAGTGTTTTTGCCCCTAGCCTTCCAAAACCTACAAGGTTGAAACCACCAAAATTGGAAGAAAAAAGAGAAAAAGGGCTTTGTTACAGTTGTGATAGAAAATACACTAAAGGTCATAAGTGTGTTGAGAAGAAATTAATTTACATAGATTGTGAAGGGGGGGAAGAAAAGGAACAAGAAACATCAAAAGAAGAGGATATACACTAGGAACAAACCCTAGAGAATGAAGAAATGAACCCGACCATATCTAGTAATGCATTGGTTGAATTACCACTCCTCAAACTATCAAGATAGAAGGACATATCAAGAAGAAAAAGGTAATAGTTTTGATTGATTCGGGTAGTAGCCACAATTTTATTGATTGTAAGATAGCCAAGGAATTGAATTTCTTCCTATATCCAGCACCAAAGTATCAAGTGATTGTTGCAAGTGGAGGAACCATAAATTTCTCTGGAAAGTGCCATAATATCAAGCTATCCATGGGGGAATATGTATTGAATAGCCCAATGCTTTCCATTCCAATGGGTGGTGCTGATGTTGTACTAGGAGTCCAATGGCTACAATCCTTGGGTACGATAACTTTTAACTTTCAAGAACTTTCATGGAATTTTCTTCAGAAGGAAAGGAAGTTGAATTAAGGGGTATCATAGGGAAACCAAGAAAGATAATTAGCTCTAATAGAATTACAAAGCTTCTAAAAAAAGAACAAAGAGGTGTAATTGCACAATTATGTTCACTAGAGGTTCCCACATCGAAATCATCTATTTCTCCAGATCTCCAAAAATTCTTGGACAATCATTCCAAGGTATTTGAGACTCCCAAACGCCTCCCACCTATTCTCGATCATGATCATGTAATTCATTTGATTCTAGGAAGTGTTCCTCCAAAAATCAAGCCTTACAGATATCCATATACCCAAAGGAGTGAAATTGAACGTATGGTTGTAGAAATGCTAGAGGTTGGTATAATTATCCAACCAAATTCGATAAATGAAGCAAGGGATGAATGGAAGAACGATTAACCAGGGTGGGAACTCATTCAAAATTTGAAAAAGATCCCAGTTCAAACAATATTTCCAGAACTTGACAAGGAAGAAAAAACCATATTAGAACCTGAAGCAGTCACAGAACCAAGAAATCGACAACTACGAAATCGATCAATTTTGATTATCTCATCAAGTGGAAGAACTTACCTGCTGAAGATTCCACATGGGTGGATGATAATTTTATACAAAATAATCCAGAACTACTCAAGCGTTGAGGACAAAACGTTTTGAAGGAGAGAGGCATCTTAGGCCCCTATATTACTAGTGTAACCCCTATTGTTATTAGTGCAACCCCCTTATTATATTGTTGTGCCTATGTAGTCTCCATATTATTATTATTGTGCCCCATAGAAGCCCACTATTGTTATTATTGTGCCCTCACATTATTATTGTTATGTCAGCAATGATTATATTATGACCCCTCAGGCTCCTATATATAGAAAGGAGGTCTTGTCAATTGTATCATCCAATAATTGTTCATTTGTGTAATGTAAAGGAGGTTTCCCCCTCGAAGAGGCTTATTTCTAAGGCGTTGATCTATCTTTTCTATCTTTTTGTGAGCTAGTTTCATAATAATTATTGATGCTTGGGTGGTAGATTCAGGGGCCTCATTCCATGTCACACTTGATAGGAAACATTTTCATGACTATGTTCAAGGATATTTTGGAGAGGTTCATCTGGGTGATGATAAACCCTATCAAATTGTTGGAATGGGTAAGGTTTTTATAAATCAACATAATGAAAAATAATGGCTATTGAAGGAGGTAAGGCATTTTCCATATCCGAAGAAAATTTAATTTCAATAGGGTATTTGGGAGGTGAAGGTTGTGTAACTAATCTTACAAACAAAACCTAGAAGGTCACTAAAGGAGCCCTGGTAATAGAAAAAGGAGAAAATGTTGGTATATTGTATTTATGCAATTGTATTTCTAATTTTGTTAACAATTTAACTTCCATAGGAGAAAATACGACACTCCGAATTCATAGGATTGGGCACATGAGTGAGAAGGGGATGCAGATTCTTCACTCAAAAAATTTGTTGCCAAGTTTGAAGCATGTTGACTTAGATTTATGTGAAAATTGTGTTTATGGAAAACATAATAGAGTCAGAATTATTAGAGTTGGGAAGGAAAAGAAGAGAGAAAAATTAGAGCTAGTGCATAAAAATGTATGAGGACCTACTCAGGTATCATCTCTCAGTGTCTCTCGCTATTTGATACTTTCAAGAAATTGAAATATTCGGTTGAGAATGAGACAAGAAAGAAGTTGAAGTGTATCATATCATACAATTGATGTGAATATTGTGACAAAGATTTTGATGACTACTATTCAGAGCATGGAATTCATAGAGAGAAGATAGTTCCAGGAAAAACACAAGAAAATGGTGTGTCAGAAAGGATGAACATGACAATCATGAAGCATGCAAGGTGCATGAAATTGCATGTAGCATTTCCCTTACAATTTTGGGCAGATGTAGTAGATATTGTTGTTTATCATCAATGTAAACTTTGAAACGGGAACTAATACAGTTACCTGTTTCGTAGAGATAGCAAAAAAGTGACTTGATTTTGAAAAGGGGTGATGCAGAATGAACATGTTTTTTTTAGAGCATAGTTTTTGGCACTTAATTTTTTTTATGTACATTACGTTTTAGAATCATTTTAGAATGGTAGTGATTTTCATGCTGATTTAAAAAAGTGAGTATTCTGCATCACCTCCTTTCTTTAAAAGACTTGTTTTTTGTCTTTAAACTTTCTAATGTATAAAATGTAAATAATTATTTTGTAAATTTGATCATTTTTGAAGTGGTCGTTTTCTTCACATTTTCTTGTTTTTTATTTTAATTTTAACTTTTTTTTAGTGAGGTTTTTATTGTTTTGCATTTTTAAATTAGGAGGTTGATATTTAGAATTTTCGATATTCTACATATTTATACATCCTTAATTAATTTTTCAATCCACATGAAATAATTGTTTCTAAAAAACAATATTTTTTTAACAATGGACATAAAAATAACCATTTTTAACATAAATATAACTAAAAAACTACACGTTTTGATAATTTTTTGCTAGAATTGACATGTCAAAATCACAATTTTTATACGATAATTTTAACTAAAAATGGTTAAATAATAGATTTTTTTATGAATTTCATGTCAAAATAATAATAATAATCACTTTTTTTTTTCAAAAAATAATGATTAACTTAAAAATCAATGCGAAAATCACATATTACAAATATTCAACGTATAACAACCCTAAATGAGTGTTTATTCTTCTCATAAAATGTCAAAGTCAAAACATTGCAAAGCTTGAAATACAAGCATAGCTTAAATTTAATCAACAATGTCACGTAATCCAAACTCTTCGTCCTCTAGGGTTTCATCATTGTCTTCTTCCACAATATTTTCTGCTTCCTTTTGCTCATTTTCCTCTTCTAATGGATCTTTGATGATGTCTGCGAATCTCCCAATGTATGTCTTTCCAAACATTCCATGTAATGGTGGTTGGGGTTCCTTTGCCTTTTTTGCCACACGTGATTCACTAAAGTCCCCTTTCTTCAACCCAATTTCTTGCATTGCATCTGGAAGAAATTGAAATGCATTAATTCTTTGTTGAATGAAAGGCTGAAATGTTTAGAAATTTTCTTGAATAATTATTTCAAATACCATTTAAGAAGACATGGTAATGCAAGCACATACTCAACGCCCATGTCACCTCCTCAATGCCCATTTCACTTTTATAAAATAGAATGTATTTATCATTCTACTAAACATTCATTTTTATCAAAATTCAAAATTTTCACAAACATGAAATCACTTTAAAACATTTTATACCAATTTCAAAATTAATAAAACAAACTCAACTAATTTAATAATGGTGAATTGTAATATATAAAAAGAACTCACTACATATCATCCACTACCAATGTTAATCAAGTGAAGAAAAAAAAACTATATTTCATCCAAATACAATTAATTTTATATTTATTAAAAAAAATCAAAATTATATATGTTCAAGTCTATATGTGAAATTCATTTATATGATTAAGACTTGCTTACACACTTGTTTCCCTTGTAATCAATTCATCTCAACAGAATTATCAGCGAAAACAAATCTTATCTATGAAAAGAGATAAAAGATAAGCTTCTTCAAAAAACTTTTTTATTTCCACCAAGTGATTTGTCTATTTATCAATTTAATAATGATGTGTGGAATTAAACCATATCAGTTTATTAGAAATTATTGAAATTTTTATTTATTAACACCAATCTAGTCAAAACAATCCCAAATCTCCCATTACAAAATATCCACCTCAGTCACCCTTTCCCACAACAGGCCCATGATTGTTACGTATTAGTTTTGGGCATTCAATTCCATGTCAAACTTGTAAATGGAATTAGGTATTAGGAAATGGATTATGAACTGCACATTGAATTCGATATCCATTAAGTTTAAGTTCTTGCATTGTTATTCAAATTGCATTTTTTCCAAATTTTATTAAGAGATTGTTGTTGTTTTTTTTTTAAGTCTTCCCTCTCTATTTTGTAAATTAAAATCAAAATCACCATGAAGGTGGCACATAATGCATAGATATAATAATCTTCTATAACTAGGTCCCCTATCTCAGAAATGAAAATAATTAAGCACTAAAGACCAAAACAGATGACTGAGTTGTTACCCACCTCTCTGCCTCTGGGTATGGATAATTAAGTTATTCGTCCATTGCTATTGGAACAAAGAATGAGAATGCTTCAAAGGTTCATAGTGGTGCAGAGGCACCTTTTAAATAAATTTTCAGCTATATGTAGTCCTCTTTTAGATATTTTTTGGTAACATTGATTCAATTATCAATTAAATTTGTATGATAAATAATATGGACTCTACAAAGTAAAATCAGAATAAAGATATTTGGAATTACTTAGCTTTAGATATTGATGTCCGACATTGTAGGAATATTTTGATCTATATTACCTTTGGAAGTTTTGGCCACAGGATTTTTTATTAATTATGGCAATGGGTGTTACCTTTTGAAATTGTTCACTGCGTACCTTCGTCTACCCTTTTTCCTTGGTCCACCATATCATTTTCTTTCAACTGTTGATCTGAAATGTGTAGTTTCTATTACTGATTTTGCAGCTCCTTGTTACACATAGCAGGGTTTTATTAAATGTGCAATTTTAGTTGCCAATTTTGTAGTGCCTTCTTATGCATATTTGGGGTTGATGGGATTAGCCTCTCCGGCACTAGCACTGACATCGCTCCTGAGAATCGCCGGGTGGTGGGGCGATTCTGAGAATCACCCCGCCACCGCCCCACCACTAGTGCATAGTTGGGGTTGATGGGATTAGCCTCTCCGACACTAGCACTGACATCGCCCCTGAGAATCGCCAGGTGGTGGGGCGATTCTGAGAACCGCCCCACCACCGCCCCGCCACCAGTAGTGGTGGCGAGGCGATTCTCAGAATCACCCCACCACTCAGTGATTCTCCGGGGTGATGTCAGTGCAATAAATAATATGGACTCTACAAAGTAAAATTAGAATAAAGATATTTGGAATTACTTAGCTTTAGATGTTGATGTCCGACATTGTAGGAAGATTTTGATCTATATTACCTATGGAAGTTTTGGCCACAAGATCTTTTATTAATTATGGCAATGGGTGTTACCTTTTGAAATTTTTCACTGCATACCTTCATCTACCCTTTTTCCTTGGTCCACCATATCATTTGTTACACTTTCAACTGTTGATCCGAAATGTGTAGTTTCTACTGCCGATTTTGCAGCTCCTTGTTACACATAGCAGGGTTTTATTAAATGTGCAATTTTAGTTGCCAATTTTGTAGTGCCTTCTTATGCATAGTTGGGGTTGATGGGTTTAGCCTCTCCGGAACCAGCACTAACATCGCACCTGAGAATTGCTGGGTGGTGGGGCGATTATGAGAATCGCCCCGCCACCACCACTAGTGGCGAGGCGGTGGCGGGTCGATTCTCAGAATCGCCCCACCACCCAACGATTCTCAGGAGCAATGTCAGTGTTGGTGCCAGAGAGGCTAAGCACATCAATATCATGATGAAAATGAATATGACTCTAACCTGTGTTGTTGCACATTCTAATGTGTAAAGACAATGAACCTATGTTGCTGCACATATAATTTCATACTGACAATAGTCTTGATGAACAGACAATATAAAAACACAAACTCATTCCCACATATAAGTTCAGAATATCATTGACAATAGTTGGACAATAACACGTCGTTTTGTTTTCGCGGTTGCCAAATTACTAGACTTTCTGAAGGCCTGTGTGACTAAGAATGGGCAAGCGGAAGCTTGAAGCAGAGAGTGAGGAGCGAAGCCATCTAGGGTTAGGGTTATGTTCAGTTTTAGGGGCAAACATTAGTTCGACTTTTAATTCAATATGGACAGGGTCTATTTCATGCGACGCAGTCCAGCGCTTTAGTATTGGATTCCAGTTACTGAAAAAATGTGGGTGGAAAGAAGGTACTGGATTGGGAGCCACAAAGTAGGGCAGATTGCATCCCATAGAAACACACGTGAAACATGATAAGTGAGGCATTGATGTAGAGAAGAAACAAAAGCCAGTGATCAATGCAACACCAAAAGAAAATGAACAGAAGCGAGCAACAAAAACTCGAAAGAAGTCAAAAACGTTATCAAAGATGTTAAGAAAGTTAAAAGATGAGGAGAAACAGATGCAAGAAAACGAATTTGAGCGAGCCTTTTTTAGGGAGTTTTGGTCAGACAATGTATGAAATTTCTTTTGGGACTCTTCCTTTATGGAAAAGTTTGGAGCTGGGTCTCTTACAAACTAGATTTGTTGTGCCTTGAAATCTATTTTACGACCCAGGAAAATGCAAATAATCAAGCAGGATTACTTTGTCTTTTGTGGACTTGTTCCCATGATATTCATGGGCATATTTTGTTGCCTCTCCTTTTCACTTAAAGTGGTCCAATCAGAATGCGGTGAAAATCATGTGGAAGGGATGAACCATCAAGACATTTTTATTTACAGCTGACATATCAATTTATGATCTCAGATTATTTCAGTTGTAGAAAGCATATAACTCATGTATTCACCAGTAATACATCTACGAAATTTCCTCTGAAAAACAACATAATGTCGCTTCAAAAGTAATATGCAAACTAAAATTTTTATCCCAAATCGAGTAAGTTTTGAACGATGAAGTTAATTAATAAATTTCCATCTATTTTTAATCGTGTACTATTTCTACAGACTCCTATATAATAAATAAATGGTGAAATAAACTCTTGAAATGGTTTTCAAAAGTTTAAAATTCTTTCTCCCGCACTATATCTTTCTATGCATCATCCCCAAATTATTGAAGTCAATAAATTTAATTTGATAACTCGTAATTGTAAAGCATGCACGTTCTATACCTGTCATTATATTTAAATCTCAATTTCTTGAGGACACTCAGATATTGCATTTGAATCTATGGTTGGATCTATGGTCCACAACAACGTTGGTGGCCTCGAAATTATTTAATGCATTGTACCAACCAGAAGTACCCTCGATTGAGCTATGGTGCCCGTGAAAGTTAGAAGTGGTTCTTGAATTGGGATTTAGATTCTAACTCTATTTTTGAATTCCAAATGAAATGTGATTGAAACTGTAATTCAAAACCAGATACATTATGTGATAGTTTAGTTGAGAGATTGGATATTTTTCACTGTAGAGATGGGTTGAATAAATGGGCAATCAAGATTGCTATAGTTGTTTACCAGACCATTGTTCTTATCTTTCTTTCTATTTTCTCTAAATTAATCATTTATCTGACCATTGTACTTTTTAATTATTTCTTAGATCGAAGCATACTAAACCATTTCTCATATATGAAATGGGCGTGGACTAACTGAATAATTATATAATTATATAACTGAATAATAAGAAAATAATCAAATTAATGACTAAATGATAGATATAAGATCAAATTAATGACTAAATGTCAGATATAATATAGTTGGTAATAGGGTGTGTTGTGAAGTCATTAGGGTTATTATTGACTCCTTAAATATGACTCAAGGATTTCTAAAAGTATTCTTCCAATATTAATGAGTTTCTATGTCTACAATGTAATCACCACAATGAAATAATAAGCATTTACTACCAACTAGATGTTCATAGTCCCATAAAAGGTTTTTATATCCCTCGTTACTTCCCCCATTGGGGTGCTTTTCATTTATTTTATTTCTCCCTTTCTTTTATTTATATATGAGGATGGGTAACATCTAATTGATAATAGTGGGGGAAGCAATGCATTGAATAACCATATTAATAGGGGTGTCTCCTTATATTGGGTGTAAATTCTTGACCTAATTGAATTTTTAGAATTGTTGCCAAGGGAGATGTTTTGATGCTGTTGTTAAGATATTGGTAGTGAATTTGATAAATGTAATCCTTTCTCAGTGATAATTGATGTTAATGGAGGTCCAAACTTAGTTTGCTCATTTTGGTTGTGTTTCCCATTGTGGTATTAGCATCCATGTGCTCCTCATGAGTCACCTACAACAAAGTAAGACAAACACAAAATACCATGTAACTATATTTAAAACGCCATCAAAGTTATTATTGTGGTTCATAAGATGACAGTGACAGTGACCTTCCTTTAAAGGTTTGGAAAGAAATTAAAATAGATTATTATTATGGCCTTAGATACTTTAATCAAAGTAAATCGAGTGGTCGTAGGTAGCTCATCATTTCTCCCTACATGTGGGGTATGATTTCACTGATGATGCATTATTAGGATTGTGATTAACACTAGAGTTATCTTCTGGGAACTTGCTTGTTTTTTCCAATTATTTCATTCTTGAGAGAAAATCCTCTGGCATCTAGGTTTCGGATTTATTGATAGCAAATGAAGTTATCCCACCTTCATTTCTCAGGAACACATTTATGAGGGAGTAATAAGGTTCTTGAGGTGTAACTAAGTTGCTTTAGAACAAATGAAACTTGCTTCTGGGATTCCTTGTGAACTTTTTGTGAACATATTTTATGGAGAGGGTGATCAGTTTAGCGAGGGTCATTAGAGGAGATTCACTTTAATCTGACTCCAGTTCCTCTTTTTAGCGAAATCCTGGCCTCCTATGAATTTGTCATGCTCAAAATTAAAATAAGGATAATCAGGAAAATGTGCTTGATGTGATATGGTAAATTTGTCCATCTATGTGTAGGTGTAATAACCATGGCATGTAATGGTTAAAAACATGTTGAATTTATACTTAGGAAAGAAAAAATGATATTTTACCAAAAACATTAATGTGTTTTTTTCCTCATAAACAACTTTTTTTGGCACATAAAAATTTGGTTTTACTAGCATTTTTTAAAAAGTTTGAAAATTGACCCTAAAAAAAAATCATTGTTCCAGTATCATCACTTTTTCGTTTTGAGGCTATATTTTGCATGAAAATTTCATATAAATTTCGTAGTCACTGCCATTTTTAAAACATGTTCAAAATTGACCCCTAAAGAATAAAATCATCGTTCCAGTATACACACTTTTCGTTTTTAGCCTGTTTTTGATGTTTTTTCAGCATTTTTTGGCTAGAGTTCCCATTTCAAAGTTTACATAGATTATCTCATAAATAGAGGGCATTCAAGTTCCTTGTATGGTGGTATTCTAGAGGAGGCATGGATAGGTAAAAAGGTAAACTACTCTTTTTTAACGACTTTCGGTTGTGAAGCCTTTATCCACATCAATAAAGAAAATAGAAAAAAGCTTGAGGCAAAACTAAATAAATGTACCTTTATCGGATATGGTGTAAATGATTTTTGTTATCGTTTATATGATTACGAAAATCACAAAATCATTTAGAACAAAGATGTCATATTCAATGAAAAGGTCTTGTATAAGGATCAAATGCAGGGAAAGAAAGAGGAAAAGGAAAATAAAGAATACACGGTGCTCGATGAGATCACCAAAAAAGTAAAGGTGCCTAAAAATCATAATGATCAGTAGCCACAACAACAACAAAAACCACAACATCAACAAGCACCTCAAACACCTGAAACTAGTGTTAGAATATCTATCAGGATAAGTAGACCCCCTGGAAAATACTCTACTTCATTATATTATGTACTTTTGACTAATTCTGGTGCACCGAAAAGATATGAAGAAGAAATGCAAGTAGAAACCATGAAGAAGTGGGAGAAAACCATGGAAGAAGAGATGGACTCCTTAATGCATAAGCAAACTTGGAACTTAGTCAAGTTTGTTGTAGGTAAAACAATATTGCATAGTAAATGGATTTACAGGTTGAAGGAAGAAGATGGAGGTAAACAAAGGTATAAGGCTAGACTTTTGGTGAAGGGGTTTTCACAAAATAAAGGTATAGAATTTTATGAAAATTTTTCTCCTATTGTTAAAATGACTTCAATTAGAACTATTCTAAGTCTAGTGGCAGTAGAAAATTTACATCTTGAGTAGTTAGATGTAAAGACAACCTTTCACCACAGGGATTTGGAGGAAGAAATATATATGTTGTAGCCACAAGGGTATGAGGTCAAAGGGAAGGAGAAGTTAGTGTGAAAATTGAAGAAGACCTTGTATGTCTTAAAACAGGATCCAATGTAGGTTTTAACCCCATATAGAAATTACCTGCATATGAATTCTAAAACACAGAAAATAAACAATAGTGAGAGCATGACACATAAAACAAATATACACAAAGACTTTCCCTTGGATCCCAAAACCAGGACTACCAGACTGATTTTTCATTATGTTCATTTCAATGTTGCAATACATATATACACATGACAAAGCATCCAATACCATGAACTGAAGACCATCGCGCCCAAAACCATGTGTGAAAACCATGCACAAAACCATAGGTAGGTTCGTCCATCTAATATAGGGTCCAAAATAAATTTTCTCAGGGCACTACCCCGGAGCCCGTAGAGGAGGGGGGGCTAACTGCCCCCCTCAAAATCCCCCATCACACAATCAACGCAATGAAAGGGGGGCTCCACCCCCCCCCCTCTAACCCCCTGGTTTAACTAAGGGAGCTAGTCGTGGAAAGAATATATCGCAACCCAACATTCTCCCACTTGTTGTTTTCTTTCCACAAGGGGCCACATGAGAGCTAAGTCATTTATCCAGCACTGCAATGCCCATTGTTTCTCTACACCAAGAGAACTTTTTAGATCTCACATATTTTGTCAATGCATCTGTAATATTCTTCAAAGTGTCCACCTTTACCAGCAACAACTTTTTGTCTTCTATCATATCCCTCACAAAGTGATACTGAACATCAATGTGCTTTGTCTTTGAATGATAAGCAAGATTCCTTGCCAAGAAAATTTCACTTTGGCTAGCACAGTCTATCCTTATAGCTCCCTGTACTAACCCCATACTTGAACACAATCTCTACAACCAAACTACTTCCTTGCTTGCATGAGTGGTTGCCATGTATTTTACCTCTGTAGTTGATAGTGCCACTACAAATTGTTTCTTACTCATCCAACTGACTTCACCTCCAAATAGGTTAAACACATACCCACTTGTAGATCCTCTCTGATCCAAATCTCCAGCCTAGTCTGCATCAACAAATCCACTAATATCCAACACTCTATCCAATCCTAGTCTTCCTTGGTAGCACAAACCATAATCACTAGTGCCATGAAAATACCTGAAAACTCACTTCATTGTTGTCTAGTGCTCCTTCCCTAGTTTTGACATATACCTGCTCAATACTCCCACTTCATGTGTAATGTCTGCTCTAGTACAGACCATCGCATACATTAGGCTACTGACTACAGTTGCATATGGAACACGGGACATGTCCTCTTCCTCTTCTTGTGTCTAGGGACACTATTCAGCAGATAACTTCACGCCTATAAGAATAGGAACCTTCACCAATTTACTATCCTACATATTAAACCTCTACAGTATTGTCTCGACATACTTCCTTTGGTTGAACTAGAGCTTTTTCTTTACCCGATCTCTTTTAATTTCCATGCCCAAAATATAGTTTGTAGCACCAAGACCTTTCATTTCAAATTTGGAGGACAAATGGGTCTTCAAATCCTGGATAATTTCTTTGTCATTTCCAACTAGCAACATATCATCCACATACAAGACCAAATAAATAACACGGTCACCAATTAATTTAAAATACACACAATGATCTTCTTTGCTTCTGTTGAAGCCAAGTCCTCGTATAAATATATCAAATTTTTGATACCACATCCTTGGTGATTGCTTTTTCCCATACAGAGACTTTTTTAACTTGCATACCAAATATTTCTTACCCTTCACCACAAAGCCTTCAGGTTACTTCATGTAGATATCCTCTGCAAATCCCCATGAAGAAATGTTGTCTTCACATCCATCTATTCTACCTCAAAATCAAAATCAGCAACAATAGATAAAAGTAATCTAATAGAAGATACCTTGGCAAGGAGAAATAATATCACCAAAATCAGTTCCTGGCACCTGGGAATAACCTTTTGCTACCAACCGAGCTTTGTATTTCTCCACCTTTCCTTCCGCATTTATCTTCTTCTTGAACACCCATTTGCTGCCAATGGGTTTCCTTCCATCTGGAAACTCCACCAGATCCCAAGCCTCATTTTTGTGCAAAGATGTCTTCATCAACCATGGACTCTTTCCAAAGTTTTCCATCCTCTGAATCTATTGCTTCCTTCACAGTTCTAGGATCATCATCAATAATAGATAAATAAAAATTTGAATAGAAAGTAGATGGACTATACCTTCCAGGCTACCTTCTTTCTCAAACTGATCTTCTCACAACTGGAGTTTGTGGCTCTTCATCTTCTGATTCCTCTTCTACTGTAGAGTCTAATTATTCCTCCTTCATCTCAAACTCTATCTTCTCAGGTTTCTTTGATGGGACTTCATGTTTAATAACATCTTTCACCTCTTTGAACACAACATTTCGTTTGTACACAACCTTCCTTGTTACTGGGTTCCAAAGCTTATAACCCTTTAAACCATCCTTATACCCAATAAATATGCACTTTTCATATTTACTATCCAACTTTGTTTTTTTCTCCTTTGGAACATGTACATATGCATCATATCCGAATACCCTCAAATGTGAAAGAGATGGTTTCTTACCAGCCCATACCTCTTGTGGAGTCTTATCCTCCAACGTTGATGAAGGTGATCTGTTAACCAGGTAACATCCAGTCTCCATCGCCTCTACCTAGAATTCCTGTCCTAACCTTGAACCATTGAACATGCTTCTTGCCCTTTCCATCAACGTCTTATTCATTCTTTCTACAACTCCATTTTTCTCAGGTGTGTATGGAGTAGTCTTCTGCCGTGCTATACCACACTTCTTACAGAATTATTCAAATTCCTTCTTGCAAAAATCTCCACCATTATCTGTCCTCAGCACCTTTATCTTCTTCTCTATCTGATTTTCCACTAGAGCCTTAACTTCTTTAAATATAACCATGTATTCCTTGAAAAGCCATCTATAAATGATACATTGTACACAGAATTATCCAGTGATGGAATATTCACAGGTCCAAACACATCACTATGCATAAGATCTAATATCTGTTTCACCCTCTTACCACCAGAGGGGAAACTCACCCGATTTTTCTTCCCATATACATAATTTTCATAGAAATAAAAATCCAAAGAGCTATTAGTCATAGCTTCTACCATACCTTTACTATGAAGTATTCAAATACCCTTCTTTCCAATATGTCCAAGCCTTTGATGCCATAGCATGGTCTTTTCTCCAGAGACCACTAGATTTTCTACTCCACTTTCAGGAACCACAGAAATGTTGCACCCGTCAACAATAGTGCTACCTTGCAGTTTGTATAGAGTTCTAATCCAAACTCCCCGCATCAATACTAGTGCTCCTTGAACCATCTTGTAGGTATCCTTCTCGAACACTGTTTTTACACCTACATCATCCAGCTTGCTTACAAAAATCAAATTTATGGCTAATGCAGGAATATGCAAAACACTTGGAAGTGTTCTAATCCTTCCACCTTACAACCTCAGCTTTACTTTTCTGTGACCAACGATTCTAGCCTTCTTGTCATCCCCCAAGAAGACATCACCACCATCTTATTTCTCATACTTGCAGAACCACTCTCTATGGGAAGTGAAGTGAAAGGATGCACCTGAGTCAATCAACCATACCTCATGATCTACATGTGTACTTGAAGAAGCCAAGTACACATCCTCGCCTTCATATGAGGTGGTTTTCGCCTCTACAAAAGGAGCATCATCATATCCCTTTTCCTTTGTCAAGAGCTTTAGATTTACAGTTCCTTTTGTAGTGCCCTTCCTTTCTACATTTCCAGCACACCTTTACAGGTTTTCCTGGAGATTTAGATATCCCTCTAGATTTATATCTCCCACTCGATGAATTATTTTTGTTTTTGTTCTGGGACCTTCCTCGTATAGACAAGGCATCATAATTATAGCTCTCCATATTTTTCCATCTCATCTCCTTCGTTAGTAAGGATGAGACTATTTCATCAAACTGCAAGGCATTTGCATTGGTACCTATTGCAATAACCAAACTATGCCGTGAATCTGGTAGAGAACACAACAAACTAATGCACTTATCTTCATCTGAAATTTTAATATCAATAGATAATAATTGACTTACCACAGTATTAAATGCATTTAGATGCTCTATCACCGAGTCTCCATCTTTCATCCTTAGGTTATACAACTTTTTCTGTAGGAACAGTTTATTCACCAGAGACTTAGATTAGTACAGAATCCCTAACTTGTCCCACAAAGCCTTCGTCGTAGCTTCCCTTGATACATTCAGAAATGTTGAATCTGAGACACATAATCATATTGTGCTATTTTCCTTTCGATCCAACTTGTTCCATTCTTCATTGGACACTCCCATTAGTTTAGTACCCAAATCTACCACGATCCACTAATCTTTATCCACTAACAGATCCTCCATATTGAGTTTCCATAACTCAAAAATCTAACCATTAAATTTCTTGATCGTTATCCTTCCACTGCTCGCCATCTTCTTTCACCACTATAATTGATCCCACAGATCTCCCACTGAGCAAGGTCTACCATAGGCCCGAGTGAAATCCCTCAGCAACAAAAGCGTCCACTTGAAGCCAAAACAACTCTGATACCAAATGTAGGTTTTAACCCCGTACAAAATTACCTGAATATAAATTCTAAAACAAAAAAAATAAACAATAGCGAGAGCATAACACATAAAACAAATATACACAGAGATTTTCCCTTGGATTGCAAAGCAGGACTACCATAATGATTTTTCATTATGTTCCTTTCAATGTTACAATACATATATATACATGCCAAAGCATCCAATACCATGGAACGAAAACCATCGCACCCAAAACCATGTGCGAAAACCATGCACAAAACCATAGGTAGGTCTGCCCACCTAATATAGGGTCCAAAAAAAAAATTCCCTGTAGTGTTGCCTCGGACCCCGTAAAGGGGGCCTAACCACCCCCCTCAAACCTCTCATACATGAGGGGTTTCTGCCCCCCCATGACTGCCCTACAACGCAGTCATCACAATGAAGGGGGGGCTCCGCCCCCACTCTAATCCCCCAGTTTAACTAGGGGAGCTGGTCATGGATAGAATATAACACAACCCAACATCCAAGGTAGTGGTATCTAAAATTTTTCAGTTTTATGTCTAAACAAGGTTATACTAGATGTCACTTTGACCATTATGTTTATCTTAAAAAGAAAAATGATTGAAGCTATATTATATTGTTATTGTATGTATATGACATGCTTGTTGCAGGGTCTAACATGTAGGAAATAAATGCGCTCAAAGAAGAATTGGAAAATTCATTTGCAATGAAGGATTTGGGTGGTACAAAACAAATCCTTGGTATGAGAATAAATAAAGATAGGAAAAATCATAAATTAAAATTGTCTCAGAGTGAGTACATAGAAAAGGTGTTGGAAAGATTTAATATGCAGAATGAAAAACCAGTTAGTACACCTTTGGCTAGTCATTTCAAACTAAGTAAGGAGATGTGTCCTAAGACTCGAGAAGAGATGGATTATGTGTGTAAATTTCAATATTCATCAGCACTTGGAAGTTTAATGTATGCAATGGTTTGCACAAGGCCTGATATTTCACATGCATTGGCAGTTGTAAGCAAGCATATGAACAATCTAGGAAAAGACCATTGGCTAGAAATAAAGTGGGTTCTTAGGTATTTGAAAGGTACAAAAATCAAGCATTACGCTTTGGTGGTTCAAACATTTCTCTACAGGGATATGTTGATGTTGATATGGTAGGTGATAGAGATAACATGAGGAGCACCACAGGGTATGTGTTTACTGTTGGTGAAACAATTGTAAATTGGGTTTCAAAATTGCAAAAAATTGTTTCACTTTCAACAATGTAAGAAAAATATGTTGTTTCTACAGAGGCTAATAAAGAAATGATTTGGTTACAAAGGTTTATGGATGAATTGGGCAAGAAGCAGGAGATGGGTAGGTTATATAGTGACAGCCAAAGTGTCACTCATATTTCAAATAGATCAACATTTCATTCCAATGAAGATATATATCTCAAGTACCGTTTCATACCCTTAGTGTTGGAAGATGAATAGTTGAAGCCAGTAAAGATATACACTAGCTAGAATCATGTAGATATGTTAACAAAAGTTGTAACCAAGGAGAAACTGAGATTATTCTCAGTTTCAATTGGTATTCAAGTATGATGGTGAATATGAGAAACAACCACGTCCAAGTAGAGTCATTATCCAACAACTAAATCAAAAATGGATTTTATATAATCAGTCTCCAAGTGGGTTATTTTTGGGTGTGGAGCTTGATTATTTTCTTGATTGTTCAAATATTTCTCATTTCAGCCACGTTGGATCCCTGGTCCTAATGGGGCAGAAACGCTTCTTGTTTAATCTCCACCAGGGGGGTGTAGGGGGGTAGCGATGATTTTTATGAGCCCCCCCATTACGAGGGTTGAGGGGTAGCACCCCGAAGTTAAAAATAGATGAAAATTTTCCTTGTAAAATATTGTAATTTCGTAGTCAATTTGGGTCGTTAATTAGGCGGATGATCTAATGGTAGAGGTTATGTTAATTTAGGGGTTTTTACCTAGAAGAAAACCCTAAGTTTATATGAGGTAACTGTATTGCAGTTGAGTATGATTATTTTGAGCGAGAAAGAGTGAGGATATTGTGTGAGAATGAAGAGGATATTGTATCTCTTCATTTTGTTGGATAATATAAAAGGAAGGACTGGTTTTTTCTTCTTGGGCATAGCCCAAATTGGGTGAACCACATATATCTTTGTCTCTCTTGTTTTATGTGTTTCTATATTTGTGTTTCCGCAATATTTTGTGTATCTCATTGCTCCGTTAATTAATTTCTAACAGATTAAGGATTCCGAAGATAACCAAGAAGGTATATTAGGTAGTGCATTTTTCTTCAATTGTAGACGTGATGTTCATTACACTTATAGATGTCCATTTCCTAGTACAAAAAATGATGATTATATCCTTGAGAATATCGAGATAGAGGATGATAATTATTCGTTTGAAAATTATTCAGCAAGTGAAAACATGATTGATTGTCAAATGGAAAAATCAATATAAAAGAAATATGAAGATGAAGAGAAAAGAAGATTAGCAGGACTTAAAATTGAGATTGAGAAGATCACAACTAAGAAAAAATACGAGTTAAAGCTACTGCAAAATTTTGATGAGAAGGAATGTGCCTTCAAAGAAGATATCATTAGATTAAAACTTAGCTAGAAGAAGGAAGGAGAGTTCAAGAGGGAATGAGGAAGCGGTATAAAGAAAAAGAAGATCAGTGTGAAAGATTGGAGGCTGAGGTGGTTTCATTAAGAAGTGATCTAAAGAAGAAACCCACTTCATTGATTTTGGAAAAGAGTAACCAAAATCTTACCTCTATCAAATCAGATCTCAACCTATACAAAGGAGAAACCAATTTAGAGGAACACTAAAAAATCCCATAGAAAAAATATTATCTAGCAATGAGAGCAACAAGAAATGAAGCCAACAACAAAATTGACAACCAAAGAGTGTAACAAGAAAATCATTTTCATAAAAAATATCACTCACGCCCTTGGGATATGTTAGATGCTTCAACTATCATAATTTTGGGCATGTTGCAACATATTGCAGAACAAAATGATCAAACCAACCCACCAAAACATGCAATAGAACATGTAGCTTAATAAGAGGAACCCTCAAGAAAACAATCGAGGAAGATTGCTCCCATCATGAAGATCAACTGCATTGAGGCATAACAATTCATTTTATGGCTATTGTTACTCATGAAATGATTTTTGTCATAAGACTATGATTCAAAGACTTATAAAATGAATAGAAGGAATATTAGCATAAGATATGAGTCCTTTCCGCTGTTCCTTAGGCGCATAAGGTGCTATGTTTGTGAAAATCTTGGCCATATGGCTAAATATTGCAAGTTGCCTAGTTTCTTTAGGCCATCTAGTCAAAAGGTGAAGGTTATTCAAATTCATCTTGCTAAGAAGACATGAAGATATTTGCATGTCAGAGATCAACCCATAATATCTCAAAAGAAGAAGGAATAGCAAGAGACTGAAATGAGAAACCGAGACTTGCATGGTCTCAAGGGGAGCATATGGAAACATTATGTGATTGCATGAAGGATCATTGAGAAATGCATCCATAAGAAGAGGTAGTGTGAATGTACATATTTTCATGTTAGGAAGGAGGTGTACGAGATCAATGGGACTTGAAAAAGGTTTGAATATTTTATTTTCATTATTGGTTTATCTCTATTTCATCTTGATATATATTGGTTCAACCATATATTATTCTTGGTAGCATTGGAGTAGTTTTTCTTGTTGAAACCTTAATCATTAGAGAAATTTTAACATATGAAATGACCATCAAAACAAAATGTACAACCAAAATCAACTTTATAAGAACCAATAGGATTCAAGAAGATGATGTCAACCATGGGGGATGATTCACCATTTCTTGAGTAAAAAAAAAAAAAACTACTTTTCAACTCATATTTTCAACTTATCTCCCTATGATTTTACTCAAGTTTTGAGTGGGAGCACTCATTGGATGTAAAATTTAATTCATCATCTAAGGAGAACCCATGGTGCATACTTTCGATGGACCCTGATACACGAGAAATGAGAAATACATGAAAAATGTGATTGCAATCATGTTTTTCATATATTTCACATTTTTCGTGTAGAAGGGTCCATCAAAAGTATGCAACATGGGTACTCCTTGGATGATGAATTCAATTATGCATCCACAAAGTTCTCCCACTCGAAATTTGAGTTAAATGGTAGGGAGAAAAGTTGAAAATACGAGTTGAAAATGTAGTTTTTTCCTTTATCCCTCTAAAATTTGATGATGTAATGTAATATTGTTTCATTATTTCCACTATTATTTTATAATATTCCTTAGGAGGCCCATTGTAGACCTTAAAATATCTCTAATGGATGTTTTTGAATACATGGTAACCAAGCATATGGTCCCATGTGCATTCTCAAGGATCTCGTGTGGTGCGAGTTGGTGTGCTCTTGCATATTTGTTTGATGTAGTTAGTATGTGTTGCAATATTATTTTGAGTATTATGCGGGCAGGGTTTGTGACCACATTATGGTAGGATTTTCTTTGACAGAGATTATGTCAATTTGGTTTGTTGATGTTTATCATGGCTACAAAGAATTTCATGGTTGTTATTACTAGTGTTTAATTTGTTGAGAACTATGGTGATCAAGTTTATGATAGAAGGGTTTGTGAATGAAGAGTTTTCAAAGTTATTCAATGATAAATGTCACATGTTCAGGGGGAGAATTTTACATGGTTCCAATGAACCATCATATTCTTCGAATTATGATCCTCTTGGAGGAACTCGTTAGTTTCTCATGTTGTATATAACATTGGGTTATTGCAGGGGTTATTAGTGCTCCATATGGTTGAGTACATGCTGATAGGAATATTTATGCATAAACTTGATGATTTTATAGTTGGATGAGTCAATATAGCATGTGCATTGGAGTTGGTACAACTACGTTTTGCATGGCTTATGTATTGTCTCATGCTCTTGTATGAGTAGTTTCCTTGTATTGTCTTGAGTGAGGATTTATATTGTAGTTTTAATGTTTTGTTTGGCTAAGGTTGATAGGTTACATATATGCCATGTACATCTAAATGTATGGGAGTGTGTTTCTTATGGTTAAAGTGATTTCTATGCCATTATTGATGTGGCTTTGATCTCATTGTGCGAACAGGGAGTGTGTTGACCTTGGAAATATAAGGCCAAAGGTTATGATAAGATTTTGACTTGTTGATAGTGCTATATTGTAGGGTTTCATTTTATTATTGATGTTATACAAATTAGAGTTATCTATTATTCCTTATTTGATGCATTATTTTCTTGGGCACTCACTGATGTTGTTAATTATTGAGATCCACTTGGGGTTCAATGTTGATGTTACTGTTGGAGAGGACCTTGTGTTAGTATGACTAAGTTATGGCTATTGAAATGAGATAATTTTGTTGTATTGGCTCATCTCTTGTTAGTGATGCTATGTTATGCTTCTTACTAACTTGTTCTATAGAGCTATAGTTTATGTTGTTGTATGTTGTTGAGTCTCACAAATGATATATTTCCTATATTTATGAGGAGGATTATTGAAGCCTCTTTATATATTTTATTTCTTTTGAAGACCTTAGATTATGAATGAGATGTTGAGAGAGTCTGACCGTGTATTGTCATGATGTAAAGCTCTAAGGTTGATCAACTTTGTATGATGTTGATGCATTTGATATCTTGTACTGTTGAGAGGAAAAGTACATGTATTGCTGCTAATTTGTCAATCATTTATTGCTATTCATTGGTGCTATGTACTATTATTAAAATCCCTTTGTTTTAAAGAGCACTTGTTGTTTCCTGTTGATGCCATGTATTGCTACTGAGCCCTGTAAATCTAAGTGTGAGTGTATGAATTGATTAGATGATGTTGGCCATATCATGTGAGAGTAGACAAGTTATTGAGATGGATTCCTTGGTAGAGATGGACAAGTATGTTATTGGCCTGTTGGTTATTGATAAGTGGTTTTTCAGGTGAGTGTTGGAACATTAGTTTGACTAACAAAGACTTGTTCTTTTCCATTGATGTAAAAGTGGGAGACAGAAAAATAAGAAGGTATGGTGTTTGAAGGAGGTTTCAAATAATGCCAAAGGGGGAGATTGTTTCCATGTTTGCCTTGATGTTAACCTGGTAGTAGTGGCCCTCATGATCTTGATGAATTGTGGTTAGAATGAAGTGTTGCATAGGTTGTTAAAGGTTGTGTTAATACTTAAGGAAGTGTTGAAGAGGTTGAAAACAAGTATGGGTAAAGAAACTTGCATTTTCTAAGTGTTATTGGAGTGGAGGAGCTTCAACACTATTACAAAGTGGCATTGAGGTAGTGTTTAAATCTGCGCATTGTGTTTTAGTGCAATCTTTTGTGTGTTTCTAAGCTTATTCCAGTTGCACTATTATAGGATGTGCAAAGGGAAAAGGGTGAGCCTTAATTAGTGAAATTTCCCATGGTTTGGTTGCGTCGAAGTGTTTGACATGTCTACAATGTTCTTGTTTCTTTGAACTTCAACAATGAGGTGTGAATGTAATGCTACATGCTAGTGGTTGATTCAATCATGCCTTGATTGTTTATTTGGTCCCCGTGAGTCAAATAAAGTTATTACATAATGCCCGTGGTGATTTGGTATTAGAAATGGTTGTCTTATACTCCAAAAGAATGGAATGCATTTAATACATTGATTCTGTCTCAAAATGGTGTTCTTGATCTAGTTAAATTGTTTAGTTATTTAGTTTATCATTGAAGTGGTGGTGATACTTTTTTATTAGGTCCATGTAGTGTGTGTAAATGTGCTTAAGAAGTCTGAACAAAATTGTCATATATGTACGCTGACATTGGAAAAAGTTGTGGTGGGAAAAAGTGTGCATCATAAAGAGATTCGATGAATGTATCTATTAAAGAGATGACATAGTGCAAATCATGTTGAAGATTGTAATTTCTAGTAAAAAATTTGTGTGTGGCCATCGATGCATGCTTGTAATTGTGAATGGAGAGCTTGTGTGCACATGTTTAAGAAATTGGTTGAATTATTGTTTAAGAATGGAGGCCGTGAGTATGATGTAGCATTGGATATCATAATTGTGCGATGGAAGAGTTTTTGAGGTTGATGATTTTTCTTGTGATATGAAGCAAGGAGCGATGAGACTATTAATGTTCGTGGCTTCCCCCCAGGGAGTTCATGGTTTACCTAAATCTAATAGACAAAGCATGGAATTCTCATATCGAGATTACTTGTATTGATAAACCTATAACACAATCGAGTTACTTGATTGAGTTTATTCAAAAGTTATTTTACTGAGTTTATTGCAGGGATATATAATTTAAAGTTGTTGACAATCATGAATTATAAAGGCTTATATGCGTAGCTGCTACTTTTATGTTAAATTCATTGTTGTACAATTGGTTGAGTCAAGAGAGGTTCCTACTAAGTATTAAAGTTCATAAGCCTTGTATTGTTGAGAGAGGTATTGAGTCAGATTGATGAGTGTGTATGCTCTCATTAGAGTTTCATGTATTGTTGATTGAATATGAGGTTAGAGTACATGGTTTTATGTATATGCTGATGTAGTCACGAGAAGAGAATATGACCAATTGAGATGCATGTCATTAAAAAGGTTAGAGTTGGAGTTATTGTTGAGATATTTTGTGAGTAAAGTTGTGTAACAAAGGATTTGACTTAGCAGAGATTGAATATGTATTACAAGTATCATGGGCCCAATATGAAATATTGTGAAATGAGGTCCATAAGAGTTTGAGGAGGTTGGGGCCTTCGACAAGTGGTGGCCTTCCAAGATAGGAGTAGTGGCTCCTTGATGGTAGTGGCCAAAAAACAATTGAAAGGGAGCTGGGGTGTCCTAGCTAGTGGTGGCCAACAAATTGTTGTAGGGGTAGTGTCTCCTAGCTAGCAATGATCAAGTAAACTATGTAAAGAATTTGATAATTGATAATATGAGCAATATAAGTAGCACAATAATAGCAAGGTGGTTTTTCTCCCCTTGAGGGTTCCCACCATAAATACTTGTGTTATATGTGCATGCTCATTATGATGCTTATATTGATTTTTTAATGTGTTTACATGCTTAGATCTACTAATGATTTATTATGTATTAATTGTTTAATATGATGAAAAAAAAAGAACAATTGTATACATGTTATCACTACTAATTCACACCCCCTGCCCTCAGTAGTGATCTGATTCCAGCACTATGCAACTATACTTTTGTAAGATAAGATCACTACCATCCAAAAGATGGTTGTCTTGAGGATAAGGTAAAGGAAAAATGGTTATCCATTGACAAGAAATATGTTGACAAGCAATTGGGGAGAATTGTGCCAAAGACTGGGTCCTCAAGGATTCAAACCACTTGTTACTCTCCCATAGTGTGTTCATAATGGCATACCAAAGCTATTTGCAATTCACATTCACAATACCTTAGAGAAAGAAAATCTTGTTCTAAACATCATTTTCGATGGATTACATTAGATAAAAGGCAAGTACAAGAACCTCCTTGAGTCCATTCAAGGCTATTAAAAGGGGTTGAAAGACACTAAATTACTAGGTGTCAATAATATTACTATGCTACAATTGCAAAACTAAAGGCTAAGGAAAAATCCAAATCCAACTAGTATCCTATCTTCGTCGCAAAAGACAATGAGTAACACCATTCCCCTTTAGTTCATATCTCTCTTAAATATTTCATTTTTTATACTTTCTAATTTCGTTTATGTTATCTTAGGTTATCTAAGGACTAGCTCTAGGGACTAGATGATAAAAGTAAGAGGTTAACAAATTCTCTAATTAATCATGCTATATTTTAATGGAACGCACATACTTTCTTAAATTTTTATTATAATTATGATGAATATTTCATAGTTAAGTGACTACTATTTAAAAAATCAATTAAAATTTCCCTAACCAAATTTTTAATTTGAAATAAATTTCATTTTATTTATAATAATAATAGTCTTACATTTCCTCCCAAAAAAATTACTATTAAAAAAATATAAAAAATTAAAATAGAAATCTATTAACTTTTTACTTTAAAGCAAAATCTTCCTTAAATAAAAATTAAAATGTTTAAAAAATATAACAATAATTAAATAATAAAAATAAAAATAAAATAATAATAGTGATATTTTTTTTTCCTAATACAATATTGTATATTCCCTGTGAGGAATATACATATATTCTCATTATTGTCAACATCTATCATCTTACTGGTATGAATTGAAAATGAGTAGGGAGGATTTCATTCCTTCCTCCCAATCACGCAAAATAACCCAAATTAACAAAAAACGATCTTATTTATTTATATAAACATAATCTTTAAACCATAGCCCATATTATCTTTTCCTTTGCGTTATCTTCATTCAAGTCTCCATCATTATCATCTATCATATTACTAGTAGTAACTGAAAATGAGTAGGGAGGATTTCATTCCTTCCTCCCAATCACCAAAAATAACCCTAATTAACAAAAAAAAGCTCTGATTTATTTAGATAAACATAATCTTTAAACCAAAGCCCATATTATGTTTTCCTTTGTGTTATCTTCATTAAAAGTATTTATCATTATCATATACTAAAATATTGTGACCTTTTGAGAATTTCGAAGACATAACAAGGGGGTCTTTTTTCACACCAAAATTTACTCATTATTGTGAAATTAATTTTATTCAAAAGTCCAAGGCTTTTTCAAGGTATTATGTGGAAAGTTCTCGTAATAAATAATCATCAAAACTTTTATTTTTGGATACACTTAACATTGTTAAGATTAAGATGAGAAAAAATCACGAAAATTAATTAAATTATAACTTTATTTTAAATTGTTATTATTAATTACAAAAAAATTAATATATGAGTTAAACATATATACATTTAAAAATACATGTAACAAGACTCTTAATCATGGAGATTTTTAACCTGTAAATATACTTTGTCGCAATACAATGGGTCAATACCATGGTTTAATAATATTATATGCCCAAAATACCATAACTCATGCTTATATGACATAAGTTCATATGACATTTTTTTAATTAGTCAATTTAATGAAAAAATAAAAATACATAATTCTTTTTAAAATAAATTTTATCTACTGCTACTTTTTTTTTACCAAAGAACAAAAGACCAATTGTGAATGTTCCCACGAGATTACGTTAAATTTTTTATAACCATGGTTATGAATTTGTTGTTCATAATTTATGTTTAGTTTCGTCATTTTAGCATTTTTTTTTTAGCTTAGTCGGTTATATAGTAAAAAATTAAATGTCTTGTTATAAGTATATTGGTTTATGGTTTATTATAAGTTAGGTCATTTTAGCATATTATCTCCATACAATTTTTTTTGGGATGTTCATAAGTTTCTTTTATTTCATTCATGAATAGTTTGTAAATTTGGTTGTACAAAATGTGTAATTTTAAATGGAGATTATGGAATTGTATATTTATACGCCTTGAGTTTTAAGTTTTAAGTTTCAAGTCGCCCGGATGCGGGTGATCTCCAGGCTCAAGCGGTTAGCTCTCCACGCGTGCTAGGCACGTCGCCTCCTGCACGACACCTGGATGGCCACCTGCGCGCATTCAATCGCCCCATTTACAATGCTGGGGAATAAATTTAGTCTGGTGTGCGATCGGTTGAAGGTCCCGTCCAACATTGATAGCGCTTTGAATCACGCAGGTGCATTTATGCCTCAAAGCAGATCGAACATGGCGCCCGACTGTAATATAATGGCTCAACCTCAGCCAAATCTTCGTCATTCTCTGCATCAGTGGTTTGGTCAGCTCGAATTTGGGTTCAATCGGCCAGAGGTTGAGCCTATTGAGTTTGTCTCTCCCCCGCCCCCCATTTCCATTTCGTGGCGTGTTCATAGCAGTAAGACAGGGTCTGCAATGCCTCGAAGCCGAGGAGTTCCACGCAGGGGAAGTTCTTCGGCTCCCAGGGGATGAGCCCTGCAGTCTCCCTCTCCGCTCATCATACCCATTTCTTCTGCCTCTCCGTCTTCGCCTCCCCCCAACCCTGCCAGACTAGCCCCTAACTCATCCTTTCAGAACTCTCGTTTCACTTTTCGCAGCCATCTTAACCAGCCTATTATCACCTTCACAACCACCATTATGGTCTCTGAAGAAGCGAAATTGCCTGTCGATCCCATCAGATCCTCCTCCACTCCTTCTCCTGAGGAAAGCCTGTCTCAGGGTGTTGGGGACGACCCAAAATTTACAGCAATGCACATGCAGGAGGACTCCCCTGTTGCTAGAGAGGTCAACCACCACCGCGCGCCGGCTGCTGAAGAAGACAAATTCATTGCTTGCGGCCCTGTTCAGCATGATTTCGGCATTCTTCATCTGGTCAACCAGTCCGAGGGGGGCGCTGAAGGAGACAACGAGGCTTCATGGGTGGCTGCTCCAGAAACTCAAGTTGCAAGGGGCTCCGACCCTCAGACTTCGGGCGAGTAACCTCTCCATCTGGCTATGTCAATGCTATGTCTCTCGCTTTTGGTTCTTCTCTCTGTCTCGCATGTTGTTTTTCTCTCTGTTTCGTTTGTCTCTCTTCAACTGTTCTTCTCACTGTATCACTGGGCTCCTCCTCAGCCCTTGTAAGTCTTTTTGGAATGCTTCTCAATGTGTCAACCTTCCTTAGAGGCTGGAGGAGGTCATTTTTTTGCTTAGAATCAGCATGGTGGACGAAGAATTCTCAAGGATGTTCTCCTCTGCTTGGCGTTTCTTGCCAGCAAGGAGCTTTTTCTGGAACAACTCCTTTTTTGCTGACCTGAGAATGCTGTACTCACACAGGTTCAGCTGTTCCTCTCTGTCTACTGGTTTTTTCGCTGAGGGCTGGAACATTTGCCCTCTGAGGCTACGACCTCATTGTAAATATTTTTCTCTTTTATTTTAATAGAATTAACACTTATCCAGAAAAAAAAAGTTTTAAGTTTCAAGTTTGGGTTTATATATTTAAGGTTTAAGGTTTATATATTTAAGGTATTCCTTTTTGAGATGTGTGCAAGTTTGGAGAGGAAAATTGTGATAGAGGTTTATGGCATTACTTTTTAACTTTTATTTTATTCGAATGATATGATATTATTATTTGAACCATTATAGTTTTGTAAGAATGACCTTGTTGGTTGCCAGATACATTTGTGGATTTGAGTTTATTGAACGTATATGATATTATTATTTGAGTGCATTATAGCTATAAGAATAACTTTGTTGGTTGTAAAATACATTTTTAGATAATGTGATCTAGATTTTTAATTTAATTTAAGTTTATTTTACTGACATGATATTATTATTATTTGAGCACACTATTGTTATAAGAATGACCTTGTTGGTCATAAGATACATTTATGGATAATGTGATCTAGAATTTTTATCTAATTTGATGTGCTTGTTGCTTGATGTGGACATATAATTATTTTTTATGTTTTATACTTTGATATTATTGTGATGCTATAGAATTTTGATCTAATTTGATGTGTTTGTTGCTTGATGTGGACATATAATTTTTTTTATGTTTTATACTTTGATATTATTGTGATGCTATTGAGTATTGAAAAGAAATATGTCATTACATGATGAAATATATTATGATACACCATGATTTTGATCATTTTTCAAGTGTGACAAGAACCATATGTGCATATGGACTCTGGTCCATTGAGTTAAGATATGTGGACCCAAGATGGGGTTGAGGATTGATATGTATATGCCATTGTTTATTTCTTATTCATGATTATTGGACAATGATATTTCATATGTTGTATATAAAGATGTGTACAGACAAGGAAACATTTACCAAACAAACTTACACACATGAAAATTATTGTATGATGAGATGTGATAGGATGAATACCATATGAGACAAGAGGTGTAGGTTTCCTATTCCTACCTACTAGCCTTCATGCCATAAAATTGGTTGAAAAACATATGATTTGATGTTTTTTAATGGAGGTTACACATTGCCATAAAGGGTAGGTCATATATTTAGTTACTTATGAGATCTTATTGAGGGACATGCAATAAGTTTTCAATCCTTCTTCCTCATTGAAGATCAGTCTTTCCCTAATAGTGAACGAGTTGGACCAATTAAGTCCCTACCATGGAACCATCCTCCATTATCAAAAAATGGTATCTAAAAGGCATATGGGAACATGATATCCTTGGTACATACTGAGAAGTAGTACTTGAAGGGAATGTGGGGGCATGTCACTCTTGGTATCATGCCCTTGAAGAGTTGTAGAGATTATGTTTAGCTCTTGGCGTAGGGTACTTGAAGAGTTGTAGAGTTTGTCTAGTTCTCGGTACAAAATACTTAAAGGTTCAATGGTAACTTTGTTTCACCCTTGCTATTGACATTGAATGGGTTTATCTGTACTCTTATATATAAATGCTCTCGGAGAAAAGTATATTTTGACATGTATATTTTATTTTAAAATGGGAAATTAAATGAATTACCTTAATGGTTTTATTGATAAGACAAACTTATGCATATTTTGGTAAAAAGGAAAATATACTTTTGTTTTATAGTTGGAAATGGAATTCATATAAAAAAGGGTGAGTTAAATGGAACGAAAAACAATTTTATTTAAAGAGAAAATAATAATTTCATGTGCGCCCATTCATTAAGGAAAAAGAAAAAGGATCTAATGAACATATAATAGTGAACATAGGAGAAGAGGTTGGGATGTATTGAATAATCTTTATTTTTCATTCTAAATAAAAAAATAATTTGCATGGAGCAACACATGGGTGGGTGAACAATATGCACTTAGTAATTAAAATAATGAGATTTTTCATAAGATTGACAAATTGTATTACCCTGAAAGGTCCTATAAGAAAGGAGTATTGGAATCAACAACTCACCTTACACCTTAATGTTAGATGGGTGTCGTAATGCTAAATTTTTTACTTAGTGAGCTAGTGTTGAGTTTGGTCTCAAGCATGTGTTAGTACCACATAGACGAGGACCTAAAATATATGAAGAAGTTACACATTCTAAATGTTAGTTTTTGTACTCTTTCATACAACCCATTACAACATGGGGGTCTCTCGGGAAGATGAGTACCTAAATGGGAGTTGGTAGGTTGACAATTGGTATGAAAATTATATTTCCCAAAGGGGAATTGAATCTAATACTTGGAGAAAGCTAGATATTAAATAATAACCAAATGAGGATCTTCTACAACCATCAGAGAAGGTATGCAATATTGGAAAATTTAATATATAGATGGGAGCTTGTAACTTTAAATTCTATTTGGGGTTTTTGATCTTAAAGAAACTATGAAATCAATTTTACATGTAAGAATTATAGAACTACAAAGTAGTTAGAATATAACTTTCTAATTGCTTTGAAACCTAACTAAAAACCTTAGGCTTAATTAGGACCTACAAGACTATTTTTGGGCAGTTCCATAAAATTATCCCCTAAAATAGAGGTATATGTACTTTTATTAAAGAAAAATACTATATACATCTTTGACATACACTCCTTTGTTTGACAAAAAGTGTCTATGAATCTTATAACATGATCTCCCATGTTAAAAAATTGAATTTGAGAAGGTTTAAAAGCGACACTTTATGGGTTTTGTGATTCAAGAGGTAATATATGCTTTCTTAAGCGATGTTTTAAGTGATGTGTTTCTATCCTCTTTCCACAAATAGCCAAACATCCACATCAAGAGATTGAAACTAGATTCCCATCCTTACCTTCCAGGTTGCATATTTTGAGCCATTTAAGAGTGGAACTCCTTCTTAGGTCATCCAATCCTGGTTCTCCATATTCCATGATCTTCCTTCCAGCTACTAAAATGATCCTAGAGGACACTGGCTCTAATACCAATTGTTAGAAACAATGGAAACCAAAACATTACAGAGATTGGGGTGAATAAGTAGTGTGGCCAAATTATATACTTTTCATAAATTTTACTTTTCAACAACCTTAGCAATGTGTTCATGAGCTCCATAACATAATCATGTAAACATAACAACACATGAACAAGAGAAACACATAAGCATAAGATACCAATTTTTATTGCCAACTTCAACTTCATTACATCATGGCCCCACAATCTACCACTTATAGGTTTATTAGCTGCTACTAAAAGGAACTCAAATCCCTGCTCGTTTATCATCTACCACTGAAAGGGACTACTTCCCTTACTCGTTTACTAGAACTGACTAGAAGGGACTCTTTCCCCTTCTCATTTACTAGCAACCACTAGAAGGGACACTTTCCCTTGAATATTTTCTAACACCCACTAGAAGGAGTTTCTATCCTTGATCTGCAATCTACTATTTTCTAGTCTTGATGATCCATATTTCATCCATTTTCAAATTCATATCAATAGGCCTTCCCTGATTTCAATAATAATTGTCCACCTTAATCACCAACACCTTCACCTTCATCAATTTTTTATTAGCATGATCCAGATTATCCACAGTATTATGTTTCTTATGTCAATTACTAAACACATCATGCAATACCCTAGCAATCTCTGGTCACTGAACTAATTACCATCACCCAAAACATACACCCAAAGCATCAACACCTTCAACAATATTTGGTTTCTAAAACACTCACCATTACCTTCAATGATTTATGGTTTTTGATAAAAACACCATGCCAACAACATCAACACCTTGGCACTTGCAACCACCTACTTCTTCTCACCATTGTTTTACTCACATAACACACTAATGCTTACAAAATCAATCTATTGCTTAAATTCTTGTATGTCAACCTACTTGTTTAGGCATGATTTTATAGATTTTTGCATTGTTCTTTTTGGACTTGACTTCAGTCATCTTGCTCTTGCATCAATTAAAATGTTTTTCCTTTGTCTTGTTCAATTTTATCTTTTAATTTTTCTTTCTGATCTACAATTCAATCTGTGAGTTTCTTTGTTGTTTTATTTCTTATTTTTGCACTTCTAGTTCTTAATACATTTTATCTATGGTTTGCTAATTTTAGCTGCTACTATATTTGGCTTAACTGCCAAACTTCACCACTTACCTATCACTTATCATTTCCACCACCTCAATTGCCTTCATGCCAAATACTTCATGTCTTTATTAAACTTTATTAAGAAACACTACCACCAAATGGGTCATGCTGCCAACTCTTTCATGCCAGGTCATGTTGTTATGCACAACACTTTGCTGTAGGCCAAAATGCCTTCATGACCCTTTTAAATTTTAAACAAAAATCTCTGCCAATTATTGAATTTGGGATTAAGTCCCTTTTTCTATGGCCTTTTACTGTTATTCTGCCACAAGAACATATCATGTGACCACTGGCTATGAACTTGGGTGCTTAGACTTGTCAATCCCTTCACGGGCCATTTTTCTATATTAACGGCTCAACGCCATTGGTCACATTCCTACATGGAATGACCAAACAATAATTCCCAAAGACTGGAGCTCCAAAGCTCCCTTCTCAAGCTCCTTTCACTTTTTTTTTCTGCCATAGGACTGTTCTGCACAATCATCGGCTTAAGCTCTAAGGGCTAAGCCTTTTTTAAACTCAGTTGGGGCCTCTTTTTCTTTGTTTACGGCTTTGCACCATTTGTCACAATGCTTAGTTATTTGAACCCTTCACGGGAAAATTCCTTTATTATATGTTCTTTGGTCATTGGTCGTTGGTCATTGGTCCCGCCTCTACATGAAGCGAACAAGAACTAACTAAAAGGGCCAATGCTTAATTGTTTCTCTATGACTCTTTATATTTTGTTGTGCCCATGGTCCTCCATCCATTGCATGGAACCCTTTACGAGCACATAGCCCGTAGCCCCTTTCCACCTTGCCTTTTATTTGTGTGCACCATTACACACCCACAGGGGTATTCTTGCTAACTTGACGTGTCCCGTGGGGACTACTTCCTGCTCTCTCCATTGGTTTTTGTTGTTGACTATGGAGCCACCATGTCCCAGTGCTTTTCGCCCAGCATGACAGTAAAACAAGAGAATTTGAAACCTCTGGGATGCTAACTTGCGAGTTGACTTATCTCTGTTGTGTCCTCCCCACCCTTCATTCATTGGTATCTGGTGTGTCATGTTGTCCATACACCACCATGTCCCGACACTTTGAAACATGACAAAAAATTCTTATGCACCTATTATACCTTTCAGGCTCATTCCATTGGGATGATGTCATGCTAATGTCACTACCGCCACTTTTCGACCCCTAAGTGGTGACACATGTCACCCAAAAAGGGGCCACTTGGGTGCCCAAAAACCCAAAATCTTCCTGCCATGTGTCGTATTCCAAGTGGCTGCACTCACATCATCCTATGCACCATTCAAGCTAACCACGTGTTGCCCCCTGTCCTCCTAGTGGAGAGAGGAAAGGTCCTTCTGACCTTTGTTTTACGGCCGATGTCCTTTGTATTTTGGTTTCGACCTTCTCGACCATTTTCTGTATTTTCCTTCGCAAAACCTATGGGCCAAATTTCCTACTTCTACCTACTATGTTATTTCTATTGGGATGAACTTCCAGGCTCACCCTCAGTGGGCTAAGCTAGCAAAGTGGGACTCTACCACTTATTTCCATTCACTGTTGGTAATTATATCGTGGCCCAACATTCTCCTCCCTACATAATGCTTTGTTCTCACTAAAAAAACTTTTGGAATTGTATCTCGCTAGGGTATTACCATCAGGTGGGCTCCACTAGCTTGGTCCCCATTAGACAATGCGTAGATGTCGTGTCCCAACCCTTTCTGTCCAAACCTTCCCTTTATGCACCAAAAGGTTTCACCGAGATGAACCTAGCACGATAGCCTGTGTATCGACTTTACCTTCAGCATATGGTAAGGCTCTCCACTACTACCTTTGCCTAGTTGTTTAGAGTTATGGCTTATCATTATTCCGCTGGGGTGAACCCTCAAGGTATTCCCTCTAGGTCTTCTTATACTATGGGCCTCCTCTTATCCAATCAAATTTCTCTCCACTTCTATTGTGGCTTCTACTTGAGCTCGAAGCTCTTGCTTAGAGGCTCCTCCATCCTCCTCTGTTGCATTTGGCATTTAGCCATCTTTGGCTATGTGCCAAAGGCTCCACCAAATTGCTTGAACTCTACTATGAGGGCCTTAGGGTCATAGAACTTTGACCGACTCTATCGTTCAGTCCAGGAAACCATTTTGGGACTTCCATATACCATTGGAAATCTCTTTCTGAGATATTTCCATTTGTGGGGATTTCACTAGCACCTGAGTTGGCCTTTTGCACCAGAAATGGCTCCAAAACCACTGCACCATACCTTTTCCATGATTTCCTTTGCCTTTGCTTTACCTCGGCCATTATTGCATTTTTCTTTGCTTTGCTTATTCATATCTTTTGTGATTGGCCACCTTTGCCATCAATGAAAACACATTTTGAACAATTCGGTGAGAGATATCACATAATCAAGGGGAGAATTTTACATGCTTCTAATGGACCAACTTATTGTTGGTATTATGATCCTCTTGGAGGAGCTTGTTATGTTTCTCATGCTATACTTGACATTGGATTATTACAAGGGTTATTAGTGCTCCATATTGTTGAGTACATGTTGATAGGAATATTTATGAATATATTTGATGATGTTTCGGTTGTATGAATCAAGATAGAATGTGCATTGAAGTTGGTACAACTAGGTTTTGCATGGCTTATGTACTGTCTCGTAGTCTTGTATGAATAGTTTCCTTGTATTGTCTTGAGCGAGGATTTATATTGTAGATTTAATGGTATTTTTTTCTAAGGTTGATAGGTCACATATATGTTATGCATTGTTTCTCATGCCATGTACATCTGAATGTATGAGAGTGTGTTTCTTATGGTTATAGTGATTGCTATGCCATTATTGATGGGGTTTTGATCTCATTGTGCAAGCAAGGAGTGTGTTGACCTTGACAATATGAGGCCAAAGGGTATGATAAGATTATGATTTGTTGAAAATGCTATATTGTAGGATTTCATGTTATTATTGATGTTGTACATATTAGGTTTCTCTGTGACTGCTAATTTGATGCATTATTTGCTCGACTACTCACCGATGATGTTAATTATTGAGATCCACTTGGGGTTCAATGTTGATGTTACAATTGGAGAGGACCTTATGTTAGGATGACTGAGTTATTGCTATTGAATTGAGAGAATGTTGTTGTGTTGGATCATCTGCTATTAGTGATGCTACGTTATGTTGTTTGGTAACTTGTTCTCCAAAGCTAGAGTTTATGTTGTTATATGTTGTTGAGTTTAACAAATGATACAATGCCTATATTGCTAAGAAATATATAACACAACAAAGTTACTTTTTTTAGTTTATTAAGAGGTTATTTCACTAAATTTGTTGCAGATTTTATAATTTGAAGTTGCTAACAATTATGAATTGTAAAGGCTTATATGCATAGATGTTATTTTTATGTTAATTTCATTTATGTACAGTTGGTTGAGTCAAGAGAGGTTCCTACTATGTATTGAATTTCATAACCCTTGTATTGTTAAAAGAGGTTTTGTCATTAGAAAAGTTGCAGCCAAGGATTGCTGTGTTCACAGGTCTTGTATTTTCATGTCATGAGGGCTCAATATGTCTTGATGAGAAAGATGTTAAGTCAGATTGATGAGTGTATATCTTGTTATTAGAGTTTCATGTATTATTGAGTGAATGTGAGGTTAGATTACATGGTTTTATTTATATGTTGCAGTTATGAGGAGAGAATATGGTTGATTAAGGCGCATGTTATTGAGAGGCTTAAAGTTGGAGTTATTGTTGATATATTTTGTGAGTAAAGTTGTGTGACAGAGGGTTTGACTTAGCAGAGATTGTTTATGTATTATAGGTATCATGGGTCCAATATGAAATATTGTGAAATGAGGTCCACAAGAGTTTAAGGAGGCTGGGGCCTTTGACAACTAGTGGCTTGCCAAGATAGGAGTAGTTACTCCTTTCTCGTAGGGAGTTGGAGCTTCCTAGCTAGTGGTGGCCAACAAACTGTTGCAAGGGTAGTGGCTCCTAGATGGTAGTGGTCAGGTAAACTATGTAAAGAATTTGATGATTGATAATAGGAGTAAGAGAAGTAACACAACAAAAACAAGGTGGTTTTTCTCCCCTTGAGGGTTCCCACTAGAAATACTTATGTTATATATGCATACTCATTATTATGATTATGTTGATTGTTTAATGTGTTTACATGCTCAAATAATTACTAATTATTTACTATGTATTGATTGTTTAATAAGTTGAAAAAAGGAGTTAAAAATTGTATAAGTGCTATTAATACTGATTCACCCCCTCCCCCCTCTCAGTAGTGATTTGATTCCAACACTATGCAACTATAATTTCGTAAGATAAGATCACTACCGTCCAAAAGGTGGATTGTCTGGAGGATAAGGTCAAGGAAACATGGGTATCCAATGACAAGAAATATGTTGACAAGTAATTGGGGAGAATTGTGCCAAACACTAGGTCCTTAAGGATTCAAACCACTTGTTACCCTCCCATAGTGTGTTCACAATGGCATAACAAAGCTAATTGCAATTCACATTCACACTACCTTAGAGAAAGAAGATCTTGTTCTAAACATCATTTTGGATGGATTAAATTGGCTCAATGGAAATTAAAAGAACCTCCTTGAGTCCAATGAAGGCTATTAAAATGGGTTGAAAGACACTAGAGTACTAGGTGTCAATAATATTATTATGCTACAATTGCAAACCTAAAGACTAAGGAAAAATCCAACAACTAGTATCATATCTTCATTGTAAAAGACAATGAGTAGCACAATTCCCCTTTAGTTCATATCTCTCTGAAAAAATTTAGTTTTTATACTTTCTAATTTCATTTATGTTATATTAGGTTATGAAGAAAAGGGACTAGCTCATATCTACCATTAAGTAGATGTTAAAAGTAAGAGTTTAACAAATCCTCTAATCAATCATGATATCTTTTAATGGAACATATACTTTCCTAAATTTTTGTTATAAAACTGTTGAAGGTTTCACAATTAGATTTCATAGTTAAATGACCGCTATTTAAAAAATCAATTAAAATTTCCCTAACCAAATTTTCAATTCTAAATAAATTTCATTCATTTTATATAGAAATAAATAATCTTACATCTCCAAAAAAATATTACTAGTAAAAAATATAAGAAACTAAATAGAAATTTTTGAATTTTTAATTTAAAGGATCATCTTCCTTAAATACAAATTAAAATGTTTACAAATATAAATATAAATATAAATAATGATATTAATTTTTTTGCTTAGATGTTTTATATTTCATATGAGGAATATACATATATTCTCGTTATTGTCTAATTCCATCATATTACTTGCAAGAATTGAAATTGGGTGGGAAGGATTTCATTCCTTCCTCCTAACCACCCAAAATAACCCCAATTGACAAAAAAAATCTTATTTATTTATATAAACATAATCATTAAATCAAAACCCATATTATGTTTCCTTTATGTTATCTTCATTCAAGTCACTATCATTATCATTATCATTATCATATGCTCAAGTATTGTGACTTTTTGAGAATTTCAAAGACATAACAAGGGTCTCAATTTTCACACTAAAATGTACTCATTATTGTGAAATTAATTTTATTCAAAAGCCAAGGCTTTTTCAAGGTATTATGTGGAAAGTTCTGGTAATAAATACCTAAGTTAATTTCATGATCTATAAGATATAATTAAAATGGAATTATATACTAGTATAGCTATATAAATTAAATGGTTAATAAATGTTGATAATCGTCAAAACTCTTATGTTATACACCTAATGTTGTTGAGATTAAAAAAAAAAAATAGTTAAATTATAACTTTATTTAATTTTATAATTAATTACAAAGAATTAATATATGAATTTAACAATATATATATATATATATATATATATATATATATATATATATATATATATTATATATATATTTATATATATATATATATATTTAAAAGCACATATACAAAGAGTCTTAATCGATATATTAGAAATTAGGAATGTTATATGTTTTAACATGAGAATACCGAAGAAAATGTTAATGGCAAGGGTTTCTGTTCAGGCCGACGGATCATTTACTTTCCCCAGTGATCTGGGACACCAGCACTGACGTAGGAGGGAAGCTCGTAATCTCCACTGCATACTGGAGGAGGGAGTTGCAGCTGATGGGAAACAACACCACTGTCGAAAATGTCAATAGATTGTTTTTTCCATAGATCTGCATTATGTCTCAAAAAAAAGCCAGATACCATCTGATCAGTTCATCTAGCACATTGATCTAATGTTGCAATGGTCAGATCTGAAAGCATATGCTAGATCTGGGCTGCCTCTCTACAGATTCGTGGATCTAGAGGAAAAATACAAATCTGGGTTATTTAAAAAGCTAAACGGATAGATGAAGTTAGGGCAGAGAAAATATGCAATGGAGGTCCGAGCCGAGAAGATAGATCCCCAGGGCGGAGAGGAGCTTGAGAAGGCGAAGAAAAGGTTATTTCGGATCACAACCTACACAGTTGTGGATTCCCAGACACAGATCCCTGTATTATTAAGACTGATCCTTATTTTATGAAGACTAAGTGGATCTCTGAAGGACTACAACTGCCTCTATTCATAGGGATAACTTACAAAACCCCAGATCTAGAGCCAAATACTATATCTACCTCCTTTGGTTGGACTGATACTCCCAAACTAGAGATCCTCACTACAGATCTGAACTCAAGGAGGACATTACCGATAATGGCCCATGCTTTTGGGGATTTCCTCAGCCTAAAGATGGGGGTTTCCCACAATAGGAAAAATGGGGCGCCAAGAAGAATATTCATGGAGCAACGATAGCCGCGATCCATTGGAGCAGGGCAGAGCAGCATACAAGGCCTCAGGAAAAGGAGCACCTTGGGCTGGTATATGGCGATCACCGGTGGGTAGCGCGAGCCCACAAACTAAATGACCCAAAACAACAGCAAGGTACAACGATTGAGCATGAACACCACGAAGTGGAAAACACCCCAACATTGGATCTTGAAGCCCCTGTATCCGAAATGCTTGAAGGTAAACACAGTACCCTCTTTATCAGATCTATGAAAGGGAACACAGTATGCATCAATATAGGGAGTTGGGAGGAGATAAAAACACTCAAATAGAGGATACAAGAAAGGATGGGTATCCCACCTTGCAAACAACTTCTGATCCATGGAGGAAAAGTGTTGCAGGAGGCGTACAAGCTAAAAGAATATGATATAGGCAATGACTCAACTATCTACCTCAACACAAGACTCCATGGAGGCTGCTCTGGCACAAGCTCGAAAGGACCTATTTCCTTCAAAGACACGGTAAAAGGTAGGATGGGACCTCAAATACAAACAGAACAACAAGCCATGACTCCCGGTGCCTACATCATCGAGCAGACAACTCAGAACCTTACATTATCGATTGTAATACCTGAGGTAAATGAAACACATGATGATTATTTATCTAAAGCAGTGATATGCAGGTTTAATGGGTTTTGGCTCAAACTGGAAGCCCTTAGTCAATGGATTTACTCCACATGGACAGAAAACTGTGATATCCACCTCTGCTCAAAAGGATTTTTCATTGCCAAATTCTACTTAATCAATGACAAGGAATATGCATTGAATGAGGGACCATGGTTCTGGGGTAATGTTGGCCTTTTCATGACATCATGCTTTCCAAAATTTGACCCAAACACCCTGGTGGTTTCCAAAATGCCTGTGTGGTTAAAACTATACAACCTACCTTTGCACTTTTGGCACATCAAAGTATTAACAGGCATTGGCAACGCTATGGGGAAATTATTAAAAGTAGACAGTGAGCGCCTTAGCAAGGACATCTACATTTTTTCTAGGATCTGTGTGGAGGTTGATCTCAGTCAAGGTTTACTAGACTACATCCTCTTACTCCACAACAAAAAGCAATGGTCCCAGCCACTTGATTATGAAAACACTACCTTCAGATGTCTTATTTGTTGTCAAACTAGTCACCTACAAAGCGCTTTCCCACAAAACAAAAAAGACATGAAAAGAAGGCAACCACCAAAGCCGAAAGGATGGCAGTTTTCAGCCACAACGACAGATGACATAGAAGAGGAAGAAAACACAGAAACTACCACAAACAACACATTCCAAGAAGTAGAATACCAAGGAAATAACTCAGATCCCAATGAACAAAGCACCCTATTCAACTCACAAAATGATGAAAATCAGAATTTCTCCGCATTAGTTCCAAGGACAACCATTCCATAGTAGCAAAGTGAGCAACTCATTCCAGGGCAAGGAATTGGTGGCAGCAAGCAAGCACACTCTACAGAAAGTTTAGATTATGACAACGAAACCCCAGCTGCTACCAATGAGGCTCGAATGTCTATTGTAACATCCACTCCCAACACTGGAGGTTGGCGGAAAGTGGAAAAAAAGAAATGTAAGAAAGCATAGATAGTCATTAATTTATTTACTTTTTAGATCTTGTTGATCAGGACAAGTTTTATAAAGCATATGTTGTTTCAGCATCTAGAACATGTAATTTTGCTCAATATGAATAAAATTATGATTTTCCCACAGGAAAAATAAAGAGTCTTAATCATGGAAATTCTTAACCTGGAAATAGACTTTGTTACAATATTATGTGTCAATACCATGGTTTAATAATATCACATGCACAAAATACCATAATTCATGCTTATATGGCATATGTTCATATAACATTTTTTTAATTAATCAATTTAGATTAAAAAGATAAAAAGCACATAACTACTTTTGAAATAAACTTTGATTTGTTATTTATGATTAGTTTTAAAAATATTTAAAAATATTCTATAAAAATTAAATTTTTACCATCTAACTAATATTTATTAATAATTACATTACAATTTTAAAAACCCATTACAAAATAAACACACCTATTAACCTAAAAAATAAAACTCACTCTAAAAATACTACACTACGTTCCCATGGCATTACGTTAAACAGGTATAAATTGTAAGCTTGAATGTGAACATGGTTGAAAAGAGAGCAATTGTATGATTGATAATGAACATAGTTGAAAAGAGAGAAATTGTATGATGGATAATGAACATGGTTGAAAAATTAACCATTCGTTGTTTTTAGGTTAGTGGGCTATGAAGTAAAAAATTAGCTATCTTGTTATAATTATATTGGTTTATGGTTCATAATCTATGTTTACTTATGTTATTTTAATATATTTTCTTAGCTCATAAAAAATTAATTAAAAAATTATCTGTACTGTTATAATTATATTGGTGTATTGTTATAACTATATTGATTTATGGTTCATAATTTATGTTTAGTCAGGTTATTTTAGCATATTTTCTTTATTCATTTTTTTAAGATGTTTATAGGTTTTCTCTATCCAACTCATGAATAGTTTGTAAATTTGATCGTACAAAATGTGTAGTTTTAAGGTTTTTAAAATAATTTAAAAAATAAAAAATGTGTAGTTTTAAGTGGAGAGTGTGGAGTTGCATACTTATACACTTTGAATTTGACTGATATGATACTATTATTTGAGTGCATTATAGTTATAAGAATGACCTTATTGGTTGTAAGTTATATTTATGGACATGTGATCTAGAATTTTGATCTAATTTGATGTGCTTGTTGCTTGACATTACAGTTATTGTGATGTTATTGAGCATTGAAAACAAATATGTTATTACATGATGAAATATATTATGTTATACAATGATTTTGATTATTTTTCAAATGTTACAAGAACAATAGGTGCATATGGACTTTGGTCCATTGAGTTAAGATATGTGGACCCAAGATGGGGTCAAGGATTGATGTGTATATGTCATTGTTTATTGCATATTCATGATCATTGAACATTGCTATTTCATATGTTGTACATAAATATATGTAGAGATAAGGAAACATTTAAGAAATAAACTTATACACATGAAAATTGTTGTATGATGAGATGTGACAGGATGAATACCATCACGAACAAGAGGTGTAGGTTTCCTATTCCTACCTACTAGCCTCCAAGTAATATAATGGGTTCAAAAACATATGATTTGATGTTTTTTAATGGAGGTTACACGTTGCATAAAGGGTAGGTCATAGATTTAATTACTTATGAGACCTTATTGAGGGACATGCAATAAGTTTTCAATCCTTCTTCCTCTTTGAAGATTAGTCTTTCACTAATCATGAACGAGTTGGATTAGTTAAGTCCCTACCATGGAACCATCCCCCATTATTAAAAAATGGTATCTAAAAGGCATTTAGGAACATGGTGCCTTTGGTACATACTAATAAGTAGTACTTGAAGGGCATGTGGGGGCATGCCACTCTTCGTATCATGCTCTTGAAGAGTTGTAGAGGTTATGTTTAGCTCTTGGTGTAGGGTACTTGAAGAGTTGTAGAGGTTATGTCTAGTTCTTGGTACAAAATACTTAAAGGTTCTAAAGTAACTTCATTTCACCCTAGATATTGACATTGAATTGTTCTATGTGTACTTGTTTATATAAATGCTTTGGGAGAAAAGTATATATTTGAAATGTACATTTTCTTTTTAAATGGGAAATTAAATGAATTACAATGGTTTTATTGATAAGACAAACTTATGCACATTTTGGCAAAAAGGAAAATATTCTTTTATTTTATAGTTGGAAATGGAAAGCATATAAAAAGGGGTGAGTTAAATGGAATGAAAAACAATTTTATTTAAATAGAAAATAATAATTTCATGTGCACTCATTCATTAAGGAAAAAGAAAAGGGATCTAATGAACATATAATAGTGAAAATAGGAGAAGAGGATCGAATTTATTGAATAATCTTTATTTTTCATTTTAAATAAAAATTGCTTGTGTGTGGAGCTTAACACATGGGTGGGTGAGGAATATGCACTTAGTAATTAAAATAATGCTAAATCTTTTACTTAGTGATCTAGTGTTGAGTTTGGTCTTAAGAATCTGCTAGTACCACATATATGAGGACCTCGAATATATGAAGAAGCTACACATTCTAAATGCTCGTTTTTGTACTCTTTTCATACAATCCATTACAACATGGGGGTTCCTCGGGAAGAAGAGTAACCAAATGGGAGTTGGTAGGTTGAAAATTGGTATGAAAATTATATTTCCTAAAAGGGAATTAGATCTAATACTTGGAAAAAGTTTGATATTAAATAATAACCAAATAATGTTCTTCTACAACCATGAGAAAAGTTATGGAATTTAATTTATAGATGGGATCTTATAACTTTAAATTTTATTTGGGTTTTTTTGACTTTAAAAAAAATATGAATTGAATCTTACATGTAAGAATTATAGCACCACAAAGTAGTTAAAATATAACTTTATATTTGCTTTAAAAACTCACTGAAAATCTTAGTAGTTAAAATATAACTTTATATTTGCTTTAAAACCTCACTAAAAATCTTAGCCTTAAGTAGGATATGCAGGACTATTATTGGGAAACTCCATTAAATTATCCCCTAAAATAGAGATATATATACTTTTCTTAAAGAAAAGTACTATATACATCTTGACATACACTCCTTTGCTTGACAAAAGGTGTCTATGAATCTTATAACACGATTTCCCATGTTAAAAATTTGAATTGGAGGGGGTTTAAAAGGGGCATTTTATGGGTTTTGTGATTGAAGAGGTAATATATGCCTTCTTAAGCTATGCTTTAGTATATTATTTACTAGTGTGGTCCTTATTCTCTATTAATTAGAAGTTACATTTTTATGTAAAGGAAACCCCACGATAGGTCTTAAAATTTACTTAGCTGAAGAAACTAATTGATTTTTATAGCTAAGGATAAAGTTTCAATGGATTCTATGGTTTGAAATGAGAAGTACATCTAATTAAGTAAATACATGCTCTTGAATCTCTTTAAAAGACCTTGTCTCGTTACTCCAAATTGACTGGTTGTTCATGATAATATAGAGTGTTGACAATGTTTAAAGTAAAAATACATTTCAATTTTTACGCATTATTTATTTCAATTTTTTTTCATATTAATTAACCCTACTTGAAGGAATCTTCAATTAAAGAAAATTATAAGAAAAGTGTAAGAACTAGTCTCTTTTTGGCCATTTTATTGAGAATCGTAATTGAAAATTTGTACGCAATTTGTAATTTAATATAAGGAACCATGTGATATATTTATGTGTATTTAAGGTTGATTATATGTGGCGTTTCGAGGACATACATCTTGCATTAAAATTGTTGAGGACATCCATTGGGGGATTAATAGAAGAATACTCGTTGTGGTATAATAAGTTGTTTTGTTTAAATTGACATTTGAACGAACTTTACTACTTAAATATTTTCCTTAGTGGTAAATGAGATGTTTCATGTACAAGTATGGAGCATTTGAAATTATATAAAGCATACATAACATTCTAATAGAAAATAAGTGATCATAATATTATTAAGAAAAACATTGTTTTTCAAGTTGCATGCTTTTTGCTTGGTCAATGTCCTAGAGGGTGTTATATATTGTATCATAGTGGGGTTACATAGGATAGGGCTCATAGACTCACATCCATATTAAACTATATAGGTTAAGTTATTAATTCTATTTGTTTTTTTTAAGTTGATTGAAAGATGAAAAATTGCATGTTCATCTATGTGTGGGTAGAAATAAATAGAGGTATAGGAAGAGGTGGAAGTACGGTAATAGGAGGCCATGGTGAAAAAACTCCACTTCAACCTATACCTACATAATATTTCCTTAAATAAAACATTGATGTCAATGTACCTATAGGTGAGGTTGTGTTACTGTAGCAATCCTTTCAATTAATGTTTTAATGCATTGACTAATAGATTGAGATGGAAGAAATTGGTTCTTCTATTCTTGGAGGTGGGACGATAAACCATCAAAATATTACTAGTTAAAAAAAACTAGAAAAAAATATTCCAAAAGTTATGGGTTCTACTATTGGAAAATAAACTAAAGAGTGGCTTGAGATCATGTTCTTGTGTTTTGCATTGAGGGGATATACTTTTAATTTCAAAGTGTGTGTCGGTGTATTTCAAGTGAAAGGAAGTGGACTATTTCCATTTAAAATTTTATTGCCATGGTTGGGTATGGATACATTAATTTATCATTGGAAGTATTTAAGGATTACTTTAGAAAAATCTACCTCTCTAAGGGGTTTATTAAAAGGTAGTTGAATGAGTTCAACTCCTTAAGATAGGGTAACACATCAATGCTAGAATATGAGACTAGAATCATGGAACTTTTTGAGGTATGCACCATGTTTTAACATAGAGATGTTGTAGGTCAATAAGTTTTCCTATAAGTTAAACTATAGCATTATATCAAATGTTTGTAAATTGGTGCCCTATACTTTTCTCGAGGCAACTTAGAGGTTATCATAGTGGAGGAAGAACTCACAAGAGGTGATTAGTTGAGAACATCTAGACCTTCAAGATTAGGAGGATAGAAAAAATGTTATCGATTAATTATCATAGATAGATTAGAAATATATTGTAAGGATGCACCAAAGGGTGACGTGATAAAGAACTAGAGGTTATAGGCCACCAATGTAGTAAGGAAATGTTAGATGCTAGAAAACCTAGCAAAGTAGTGCATCTACATTAACCTAATTTAGGATTCTTGTGCAACCTTATAGGAGTGGGTGTTGGACATGTGGAGAGTTTCACTTTTAGAGGTATTTCCCACATGTAGAAAGAAAAAATAGTCAAGGGAAAATCTAGGACATTGTTAGCAATTTATGTCAATCCCATAGGATTCATGTGCTGATGAAAAACCACTATGATAAGAATTAGTTCATAGTGCTTGAGACAATAGATAAGATTAATGGTATATATATTTCATTAATGATAAATCCAAGAGCACAAAAAAGTTGTATTTCATATAATGCATTATCTTGATGTGGGATGATGGCAAGTAGTTAGGAGCATTTTAATTAAGTCAAAATGGATTTTGGTAATAAACAAAGGATAGAGTAGTAAGTTAATAACTATGAAGTCAATGTTCGAGTAAGTGACACCTAAGTGGTATTACACACTACAAACTTGGGATCATATGATATGATCACAGGTATGGATTAGGTACAAGCCCATGAGGCATTGTTATATTTTAAGGGTTTTTTTTTTTTACTTTATAGATGACACAAGACATAAAATAATTTTAGTAGGGGATAAGAAAGAAGTGCCTTTCACGTTTATTTATATGATGCAACTAAAAAAAGGACTTAGGAAGGTTTGCAAGTTGTTGAGAACACACTTATATTGAGAGGGGAGGTGTCGGAGGGGGTGAATCAATATCAATCATTTTTTCCTTATTAAAACATTCATAAACCATACGAAAACAAAAAAATATGAGATCTATTAATTGTTGATCATGGAATACAAGATTCACATGGAAAAAATTTCAGGAAAACACCACAAAATTTAATTTCATAATTCTTTCTATGTGCTAGCCTACTATTATGAATATTTGTAGCTGCCAAAATACTAGACACACCAACCCCAATGGTATAAACCTTGGTAGGCATCAACCTACTCTTTTAGATCTTCATATAAACCAATTTAGTGGAGACACCAACCCTTACTATTAAGCGCTAGCTTAACGAGAGACACCAATCTATTTTTTTTTATGTAGCACCAACCTACATATAGCTTCTTAAAAAATGATCCACCAATCTCTTTCTTTATGCAAGCACCAACCTACATATAGCTTCTTAAAAAATGATCTTCTCACTAGAACATCGGAATTCTTGCCACTTTTTCATATTTTTTGATTGATGTGCCAAGTGAAAGTTATGGTAGCTTTCCCAAAACTTGTTTATTTTTGGCCTCTTCCTAAGAGAAAACTTGTATGGCATTCCACATGTACAATTCTTTATATTCTATAATTTTCCTATTTTGAAGTGTCCTAGGAAAGTAGTTATAGTGAAAATTCGATGATCACTCTTTTGAAATTGATTTAACAACAATTCATAAAGCCCTAATTTCCAAAGGATATATTTGTGAAATTATAGTGAACCATAATATGAAAATTTTACCACACATACCTTTAAATATTCTATCAATATGTTGTAAATTTCACTAATCTAATTCTTCACATAAAGTGAATTATAGAAAAAGTTCCAAGTTTACTAATTTAAAATTGATTTTAGGACCATTCAAAAACCTAACTTCTACATGGTATATTTTCAAAATTATAGTGAACCAAAATATAATTTTTTTCGCGACATACTTTGAGGTGATTTCTCAATACGCTCAAAATTTTACAGTCATATTTTTCAGCGAAAAGTTGAATGAGAGTAGGCAGAAGTACTCCTCATATGATAAAGAATTTTATGCAGTGGTACAGGCTTTGAGACACCGGAGGCATTATTTGTTAGGGAACGAGTTCGTGCTGTTTTCAGAAAATTCTGCATTGCAATATGTAATGCAGCAACACAAACTCAATCATAAACATGCCAAATGGGTGGAGTACTTACAGAGTTTTAATTTTGTGCTAAAACATATTAGTGGACAAGCAAACAATGTGGCCGACACATTAAGTAGAAAAGCTCTACTTTTGCAGGAGAGTGCTGTATAGGTTTTGGGTTTTGAACATTTACGAGATCTTTACAAAACAGATACAGATTTCAGAGAAGCCTATGAGGCATGCCAGAACCCTTTGATAAGGGGTAATAGTCCTTGGTTAGATTACAATATACAGGAAAAATTTCTATTTAAGGGAGGATAACTGTGTATCCCCAACTGTTCCATGAGGGAGAATATTATTCGCGAAAAACACAACGGGGGTTTGGTTGGACACTTCGGTATAGATAAGACCTTGGAGCAACTTAGTCATTTCTATTTTTGGCCAAGAATGTGACGAGACATACAACGTTTTGTGACTAAGTGTAAGGTGTGTCAATTAGCGAAGGGACACAGCCAGAACACAGGATTATATACGCCATTACCTGTTCCAGGCAGACCTTGGGATTCGGTGAGTCTAGATTTTGTTTTGGGACTGCCAAAAACGCAGAAAGGTTATGATTCAATGATGGTAGTGGTGGATCGTTTCTCAAAAATGGCACATTTCATACCTTGTCGGAAAACTAGTGACGCCACTCATGTGGCCCACTTGTTTTTTAATGAGATTGTTAGATTACACGGGTTACCAACAACCATCCTATCAGACAGAGACGTGAAGTTCACAGGACATTTTTGGCATACCTTATGGAAAAAAATGAACACCCAATTAAGCTACAGTTCTGCTTATCACCCACAAACCGACGGGCAGACAGAGGTTGTGAACAGAAGTTTGAGAAACCTGTTATGCAGCTTAGTCGGGGAGAATTCACGGATGTGGGACTGAGTGCTAGCGCAAGCAGAGTTTGCTTACAACGATTCGCCAAATCGTAGCATGGGTCTCAGCCCCTTTCAGATCCTATATGGCATGCACCCTCGTGGAGTGCATGAACTTCAGGATCTTGGTTTATAGGAACGATGGAGTGCGGATGGAGAAGATTTTGCTAATGCAATGAGGGATTTACACGAACATGTGAAAGAAAAATTACAGGATAGCAGCTCAAAATATAAACAACATGCAGATCTAAAGAGAAGAGAAGTTCATTTTGAGGTAGGGGACGAAGTCCTAGTACACTTGCATAAGGAACGTTTCCCTAAGGGTACGTACAATAAACTAAAGTACAAAAAGATAGGACCTTGTAAGATCTTGCGAAAATTTTTGGCAAATGCCTACGAAATACAACTACCACCCGAAATAGGCATTTCACTTATCTTCAATGTGGAAGATCTGTTTCCGTATACAGGCGATCTGATGGAGGAAAAGAAAGATGGACCCGGACAATCCACGCGGAACACCCAGGAAGACGGAGAAACTTGGAAAAGGCAGATGCCTTATGTCCAACCCCCTGAGATCGAAGGCATCCTCGAAACTTAGGTAGTTAGACGTACTCGGCGGAAAAATTATTTTCAGTACCTGGTCAAGTGGAAGAATCGTCCGATTGAGGACAACTCATGGATTGACGCCAGACAAATTGGACAAACAGGAACGTCGGTCGAGGAGCTCATGAACCGGAGTCATGATCTCTTTTCACCCCAGGAGCCTGATGCAAGAGCATCCAGCTCACCGTAATTGGGTAAAATTCCAACCAGGTTCAAAGGCTATTGATCGATTGGACTGTTTAACTTTTACTGTAATAATTTTCTTTTAGTTTGTTTTACAAGTCAGTGAATTTAGACATCTCTTTTTTATTTCAGTTAGAATTACTGTAGCTCAGTTATTAGTTAAGGAGTGGTCCGTTAAATTAGGGAAATAAGAACCAACTGTTCCTCCAAGTCTTGAAATGCCAAGTGATTATAGTTATGAACAAAAACAATATTTTTGTAACCATATTATATATCAGTTTGATTAACTGTAAAGATCAACTGAAAAGAGAGAGATAAAAAAAAATCAAATGTAACAGAGGAAGGTTCAGTTGAATTAGAGGAGAAAAGATATAGAAACAGTCAGAGCATTCAAAAAGAAAATTATTTTGTCCATCTGTACCATCTTTATAAATGTTTTCCTAAATGAATTTTCTTTATTTACGGCCTGATAAAATACCATACAGATAGTATTTATCAAATTGCTATTTCAAGTATTCAAATATGAGTCACAGTCAAATATTAAACAACCAGACGAAGTCTCAGTAATCTACAGTCACAAATGACAGACAGCCATATATTTATTTCGCACACAGTTGAATAAGAATCCCAGCATATAACATCCAGAAATCAAAGGTGAGGGAATTGCATATAAGAATCAACCATTTTCCAGTGTTCGAAGACATAAAGAACAACCAACGAACAGAGACGGAATACAAACGCAAAGAGGTAACGACGCTGTACATTTTCTTTTCCTTTCATAAAATTTCATTTAGAAAGTCGAAGGACCGCAGTTACAGTGATCATTGGTAAAGCCAAAATGATACTATGAAAAACAAAGTCCGTTACCATACATAGAGCAGAGTACGACATATAGTCGAAAAAGCCTTATAAACCAGAAACCCTGAACTAGGGTTTGACAAAACCAACCAACAACAGTTCCCATCTCTTGTAACACTTAATACAGGAGCAAACGGAAGAAATACAACCGAGTTAAATTCATACAACGACCGAAGGACTTGAACAAGAACACAAAACCTTAACATTAATCAAAACTACAACCAGACGTTTGGGTTTCAGGCCTACCCAAGAAAAGAAACGACTGTACAAGCTAAACACAGGAGGATACGCCGCCCAGGTTGCCAACAGCGACCTGCAAACATTAACTCATATACATTACAACGAAAGCAACAATGGGAAACCCAAGAAAAAGTGCGAAAGCCTGTGGAGAAATAGAAATACAGTGAAATTACCTGGAGAGCGCAGAAGAGTGCAACCGTGTGACATCCTGAAGAGTTTGAGTGACTGTAGACCAGAGGAACAAAGTAGGTTAGTTCCAAAAAGAGAAGGCGAGCCAGATTGAAACAAGGACAGGAGTATTTACCTATTCCAAATGAAGGACGTGCGCCCGAAAAGTCCTGTGTTCGAAGGCAAATACAGTGCCGCATTGTGAGAGACCCAACCAATAGCAAGCAGATAATACCCAACAAGATTCGAACCAGAGACAACAAGGTTCCAAGGAAACACAGCAAAACCACAGTGATTGCCAGAAACGGCTACAAAACCTCTACCAAGAACCACGAGATACACACAAACAGCAAGATATAACAACCAGCAACAAGTGCTTAACAAATACCTTAAGGAATCTGCGTATGTAAGGAAGGAAAGAACAGAATTACTCACCGAGGTCAAGCCACGGAACCGGGCCGAATAGCCATCAAAACCAAATGTCATTGCCATTAAAATTTCAAGCAGGTTGAATAGAGGAGGAGCCGGGTTTTGCCAACACAAAGAGTCGAACATACCAACAGAGCAGAGCATACAGCATTCTACCAAATAAACCAAGAAACCCTCGACCAGAACAGAAAACCTCAGAGCGAAAAGAACGAAGGAACAATCGAGAAAGTGCCATAATGAACAAGGGTTAAGGCGCAAAGGGCAAACAGGAGCAGTTTCGAGGCGGAGTACAGGGCATTTACTGCCGGCATTAACTCTCCAGCTACAAATCTCCACAAAAATCTCGCGGACAAACACAGTTAAGATTTTTATTTGCCACGTATACTATTTCCTTCCGCGTGTAATGTGTAAAGTGTATGCTAAGTGGGCTGGGTTATTGTATCAGAGCATTGAGTTGAAGAGATTTGAAAAAAATGGATGTAGGTAGACGAGGACGAGGCCGAGGTGCTCGTAGAATGGCAGATGAGGCATTACGAGAAGAACTCAGAGTTCTTACTGCCCGTTTGGAAGCAGTAGAGGCAGGTAGGAGAAGAGATCTAGAAATGGGCGATGTGAGTGAAGAAGAAGTAGAAGTGGCAGCAGATGGACCTGAAGGCGAATCAGCAGAAGTGAAATTACTGAAGTCTATCTTATTGTCGAACAGCAGACCAAAACCAGAACTCCCGACATACGATGGTAGTTTGTCTATTGATGTTGTGTTAGATTGGATTAGTGAGATGGACAAGTATTTTGAATGCGAGGAAGTTAGTGAAGACCGTAGAGTCAAATTTGCAGCAACAAAGCTGAAAGGACACGCAGCTCTGTGGTGGGACAGTGTCCAGAATGAGAGAAAGAGGTTGAACAAAACACCAATTAAAACTTGGACAAGGATGGTAGCTAAATTGAAGGGCAGATTTCTGCTAAGGGATTATCAAATCGCGTTACATAGACAGGTACAGAACTTGAGACAGAGGGGACTGACTGTGAAAGAGTACACAAAGGAATTATACTGAGTGAATTTGCGAGCCGGATATATAGAGGATACGGCAGAAAGGACAGCCAAATATGTTAATGGACTGAGGATGGAAATTTTGGATGAAATAAGTATTTTTTCTCCAAATAATACTGAGGAGGCATACCAGAGCGCAATTAAAGCAGAGGAGAAAATTAACCGAAGACAGAATGCCCGGAGAGGATGAGGGTCTACCAGAGGGAGAGGCCAGTCCTATGGCAGGGGCTGGACTGCCTACAACAGCGAGGAAGCCAGCAGTTCAAGGACTTCGGGAACAACAGAAAAAGGAGACGGAACGAGAGGTGGTAGATCGTTCCAACGTGGCAGAGGAAATGACCGTGGAAGGGGAACTGGTTATCAATGCTATAGATGCCACAAGTGGGGGCATCGTTCGTTTGAGTGCCCACAAACAGATTCAGCTGGACAGCGAGGCGCATATGTGGTGCAACCGGAGGAAACATCAGCACCCCCTCAAGAGGCAAAGAATGCCCCAGAAACGGGAGAAGCTTTATTGTTGCATAAGGTATTACTGAAACCAGTTGATGAGAGTGTCGAACAGACGCAGCAGAAAGCTCTATTCAGGACGATTTGCAAATCACAGGGTAAGTGTTGTAAGATGATAATCGACAGTGGAAGTACGGACAATTTGGTGTCCACAGAAATGGTGGAAAAGTTGGGGCTGAAGCGTTTAAAACACCCCAATCCGTATAGAGTTTCATAGTTACAAAAGGGGCACCAGTTACTGGTGGATGAGCAGAGTGAGGTTGAATTTCAAATAGGACGATATAAGGATAAAATTATTTTTGACATCATGCCGATGGACGTATGTCACATATTATTGGGCAGGCCTTGGCAATATGATAGGAAGGTGACACATGATGGAGTGATGAACTATTATAAGTTCGAAAAAGATGGGGTCAGGCATACCCTTGTGCCTATCAGAGAAGAGAAGGAAACAGCTGAAGCAAATGAAACCAAAGCATTCCTAATGAGCAGAAAACAGTTTTTAAAACAGGTTGAGAACAGTGAAATAAGTTATGCTATAGTCAAAAAGACAAGGACAGTTCTCTTACATACAGAGATAATAGATTTACCCGTGGAAATACAGCAAATGTTGGAAGAATTTACAGATATAGTAGTGGACGACTTGCCAGACAAGTTACCCCCCAAGCGGAGTATCAGCCACCATATTGACTTCATACCCGGAGCCAGCTTACCAAATAAAGAAGCCTATCAAATGAGCCCCAAGGATAATGAGGAAATCAGGAAACAAGTGCAAGAACTATTGGACAAAGGTTTAATTAGAGAAAGTTTGAGCCCATGTGCTGTGCCAACAGTCCTCGCCCCCAAGAAGGGAGGAGAGTGGCGGATGTGCACCGATTCCAGGGCCATCAATAAAATCACCATCCGGTACAGATTTCCATTATCGCGTATGGATGATATGATGGACTGTTTAAGTGGGGCATCTTACTTCTCTAAAATAGACTTAAAACGCGGATATCACCAGATTCGGATACGAGAAGGAGACGAGTGGAAGACAGCTTTTAAAACAAATGAGGGATTATATGAATGGCTGGTCATGCCATTCGGGTTGAGAAATGCACCCAGCACATTCATGAGACTCATGAATGAGATGTTGAAGGAGTATATTGGGAAATTTGTAATAGTTTATTTAGATGACATCCTTATTTTCAGCAAGACGAAAGAAGAACACTTCTGGCATGTGCGCAAAGTGTTGGAAAAGCTACAGCAGAACAAGTTATTAATAAATTTAAAGAAATGTACGTTTCTGCAAAGAGAATTAATTTATTTGGGATTTGCGATAGCAGAAAACGAATTAAAGATGGATCCGGAAAAGGTAACAGCAATAATAAACTGGCCGTCACCAAAAAATTTATTTGAGGTACGTAGTTTCCATGGATTGGCAAGTTTCTATAGAAAGTTTATTAAGAATTTTAGCGGAATTTGTGCTCCTATGTTAGAGACCATCAAAAAGGCCAGCCAACCTTTTTGATAGACAGAAGCAGCAGAAAAAAGTTTTCAACTATTGAAAAAGAAGATAACGGAAAGACCGATTCTGAGGCTACCAGATTTTCAGAAATTATTTCAGGTACGTTGTGATGCTAGCGGAACAGCGATCAGGGTTGTACTTAGTCAGGAGGACAGGCCTGTAGCATTTTTCAGCGAAAAGTTGAATATGAGTAGGCAGAAGTACTCCTCATATGATAAAGAATTTTATGCAGTGGCACAGGCTTTGAGACACTGGAGGCATTATTTGTTAGGGAATGAGTTCGTGTTGTTTTCAGACAATTCTGCATTGCAATATCTAATGCAGCAACACAAACTCAATCATAAACATGCCAAATGGGTGGAGTACTTACAGAGTTTTAATTTTGTGCTAAAACATATTAGTGGACAAGAAAACAAGGTGGCCGACACATTAAGTAGAAAAGCTCTACTTTTGCAGGAGAGTGCTGTATAGGTTTTGGGTTTTGAAAATTTACGAGATCTTTACAAAACAGATACAAATTTCAGAGAAGCCTATGAGGCGTGCCAGAACCCTTTGATAAGGGGTAATATTCCTTGGTTAGATTACAATATACAAGAAAAATTGCTATTTAAGGGAGGACAACTGTCTATCCCCAACTGTTCCATGAGGGAGAATATTATTCGCGAAAAACATAGCGGGGGTTTGGCTGGAAACTTCGGTATAGATAAGACCTTGGAGCAACTTAGTCATTTCTATTTTTGGCCAAGAATGTGATGAGACGTACAACGTTTTGTGACTAAGTGTAAGGTGTGTCAATTAGTGAAGGGACACAGCCAGAACACAGGATTATATACGCCATTACCTGTTCCAAGCAGACCTTGGGATTCGGTGAGTCTAGATTTTTTTTTGGACTGCCAAAAACGCAGAAAGGTTATGATTCAGTGATGGTAGTGGTGGATCGTTTCTCAAAAATGGCACATTTCATACCTTGTCGGAAAACTAGTGACGCCACTCACGTGGCCCACTTGTTTTTTAATGAGATTGTTAGATTACACGGGTTACCAACAACCATCCTATCAGACAGAGACGTGAAGTTCACAGGACATTTTTGGCGTACCTTATGGAAAAAAATGAACACCCAATTAAGCTACAGTTCTGCTTATCACCCGCAAACCGACGGGCAGACAGAGGTTGTGAATAGAAGTTTGGGAAACCTGTTACGCAGCTTAGTTGGGGAGAATTCACAGATGTGGGACCGAGTGCTAGCGCAAGCAGAGTTTGCTTACAACGATTCACCAAATCGTAGCACGGGTCTCAGTCCCTTTCAGATCCTATATGGCATGCACCCTCGTGGAGTGCATGAACTTCGGGATCTTGGTTTACAGGAATGACGGAGTGCGGATGGAGAAGATTTTGCTAATGCAATGAGGGATTTACACGAACAGGTGAAAGAAAAATTACAGGACAGCAGCTCAAAATATAAACAACATGCAGATCTAAAGAGAAGAGAAGTTCATTTTGAGGTAGGGGACGAAGTCCTAGTACACTTGCGTAAGGAACGTTTCCCTAAGGGTACGTACAATAAACTAAAGTACAAAAGGATAGGACCTTGTAAGATCTTGTGAAAATTTTCGGCAAATGCCTACGAAATATAACTACCACCCGAAATAGGCATTTCACCTATCTTCAATGTGGAAAATCTGTTTCCGTATACAGGCGATCTGATGGAGGAAAAGAAAGATGGACCCGGACAATCCACGCAGAACACCCAGGAAGACGGAGAAACTTGGAAAAGACAGATGCCTTATGTCCAACCCCCTGAGATTGAAGGCATCCTCAAAACTCAGGTAGTTAGATGTACTCGGCGGAAAAATTATTTTCAGTACCTGGTCAAGTGGAATAACCATCCGATTGAGGACAGCTCATGGCTTGACGCCAGGTAGATTAGACAAACAGGAACGTCGGTTGAGGAGCTCATGAACCGGAGTCATGATCTCTTTTCACCCCGGGAGCCTGATGCAGGAGCATCCAGCTCACCGTAATTGGGAAAAATTCCAACCAGGTTCAAAGGCTATTGATCGATTGGACTGTTTAACTTTTACTGTAATAATTTTCTTTTAGTTTGTTTTAAAAGTCAGTGAATTTAGACATCTCTTTTTTATTTCAGTTAGAATTATTGTAGCTCAGTTATTAGTTAAGGAGTGGTCCTTTAAATTAGGGAAATAAAAACCAACTGTTCCTCCAAGTCTTGAAATGCCAAGTGATTATAGTTATGAACAAAAACAATATTTTTGTAACCATATTATATATTAGTTTGATTAACTGTAAAGATCAACTGAAAAGAGAGAGATAAAAACAAATCAAATGTAACAAAGGAAGGTTCAGTTGAATTAGAGGAGAAAAGAAATAGAAATGGTCAGAGCATTCAAAAAGAAAATTATTTTGTCCATCTGTACCATCTTTATAAATGTTTGCCTAAATGAATTTTCTTTCTTTACGTCCTGATAAACTACCATACAGATAATATTTATCAAATTGCTATTGCAATTATTCAAATATGAGTCACAGTTAAATATTAAACAACCAGACGAAGTCTCAGTAATCTACAGTCACAAATGACAGATAGCCATATATTTATTTCGCACACAGTTGAATAAGAATCCCAGCATATAACATCCAGAAATCAAAGGTGAGGGAATTGCGTATAAGAATCAACCATTTTCCAGTGTTCGAAGACATAAAGAACAACCAACGAATAGAGACGGAATACAAACGCAAAGAGGTAACGACGTTGTACATTTTCTTTTCCTTTCATAAAATTTCATTTAGAAAGTCGAAGGACCGCAGTTACAGTGATCATTGGTAAAGCCAAAATGATACTATGAAAAACAAAGTCCGTTACCATACATAGAGTAGAGTACGACATATAGTCGGAAAAACCTTATAAACCAAAAACCCTGAACTAGGGTTTGACAAAACCAACCAACAACGGTTCCCATCTCTTGTAACAGTTAATACAGGAGCAAACGGAAGAAATATAGCCGAGTTAAATTCATACAACGATCGAAGGACTTGAACAAGAACACAGAACCTTAACATTAATCAAAACTACAACCAGACGTTTGGGTTTCAGGCCTACCCAAGAAAAGAAACGACTGTACAAGCTAAACACTGGAGGATACACCGCCCAGGTTGCCAACAGCGACCTGCAAACATTAACTCATATACATTACAATGAAAGCAATGATGGGAAACCCAAGAAAAAGTGCGAATGCCTGTGGAGAAATAGAAATACAGTGAAATTACCTGCAGAGCGCAACCGAGTGCAACCGTGTGACATCCTGAAGAGTTTGAGTGACTGTAGACCAGAGGAACAAAGTAGGTTATTTCCAGAAAGAGAAGGTGAGCCAGATTGAAACAAGGACAGGAGTATTTACCTATTCCAAACGAAGGACGTGTGCCCAAAAAGTCCTCTGTTCGAAGGCAAATACAGTGCCGCACTGTGAGAGACCCAACCAATAGCAAGCAGATAATACCCAACGAGATTCGAACCAGAGACAACAAGGTTCCAAGGAAACACAGCAAAACCACAGTGATTGCCAGAAACGGCTACAAAACCTCGACCAAGAACCACGAGATACACACAGACAGCAAGATATAACAACCAGCAACAAGTGCTTAACAAATACCTTAAGGAATCCGCGTATGTAAGGAAGGAAAGAACAAAATTACTCACCGAGGTCAAGCCACGGAACCAGGCCGAATAGCCATCAAAACCAAATGTCATTGCCATTAAAATTTCAAGCAGGTTGAATAGAGGAGGAGCCGGGTTTTGCCAGCACAAAGAGTCGAACATACCAACAGAGCAGAGCATACAACATTCTACCAAAGAAACCAAGAAACCCTCGACCAGAACAGAAAACCTTAGAGCGAAAAGAACGAAGGAACAATCGAGAAAGTGCCATAATGAACAAGGGTTAAGGTGCGAAGGGAAAACGGGAGCAGTTTCGAGGCGGAGTACAGGGCATTTACTGCCGGCATTAACTCTCCAGCTACCAATCTCCACAAAAATCCCACGGAAAAACACAGTTAAGATTTTTATTTGCCACGTATACTATTTCCTTCCCCGTGTAAAGTGTAAAGCATATGCTAAGTGGGCTGGGTTACACCAGCAACTCCCATGTTAAAACCTTGATTGAAGATCAATGATAAGGGAGCTCCGATATAAGGGTTGGCCCACGACCAAGAGGAACTTAAAGAACTAGGGAATGAGAGAAGTTTACAAAGGAATGATAGCCCTCAGCAGTAGTCTCAATACTTTAGCACCTTAAGGCTAAGAAAATGGTCACTGCCCCCAGTCATATGATGAAGAAAGAAGAAAGGGGATAAATAAAAGGGGCCTTGGACCATAATTAATCATATTTTGTAATGCCTTTTAGACTAAAAGTCCCGACGAAGCAAAAACTCTAATATAATAGTATGACAATATTATAGGGAATATAATGCTCCGATAGTGAAAGGCAGGGAAGTCTAAAGTGATGGATGAGTTGGAAACTATGATTCCATGACACCACTAAGGTCACTACAGTTGATCGCTCCCGACTCCATAGAGTGGGGAATTCAAGCAGTTAAGGTGCAAGCAATGGGAACCGACCAAGCAGTGGGAGAGGCACACCAAAGAAAATACATAGCCTGATTAGAGGCAATCTCATGAATGGCGTAGGGATATTTTTCTCTTATCATCATTGAATTTTTCCTTTTTATTTTATTCTGTAATTTCTGTGTATTTTCAAGAAACGAATCAAATCCTTTGTAATCATTTTGGGTTACAGGACATCACATGCTGAGACAGCTAGTTAATCAGATAGTTGGCCTTTGGCTGACATATTTTGTAACTATTAATTCAATTATCCCCCTCTCTTTATAAATAGGGGGAAGGAACACTTAATAGAGGTTCTAGAATTCTGCATCTGAGGGGTCCCAAATATGTGATTCCACTTTTGGTTCTATTTTCATATTCATGAGAGACTTGAGTGATACCTTGTTGAATGTAAATGGATTAGTGAAATGGAATCATTTTGAAGTATGGATGAAACCTTTTGGTGATTCCAATAAGATAAATATACAATATGTTTCCCCTTTGTTTATCGCTTCATGTATGTTTTTCTTCCTCTAAAATAGTGTAATGAAGCTGCTAGTTTCAGTCTTATTCATGGTTGTATATTTTGCTACTAAGTAATAACAATACCTGTGGTAATTAGAGATTTATTTGTGTTATTAGATAGCCTACATTACCTGTATGAGCATAGGTTTACATATTCTAATTAGTAATAAATGTATTCATGATGTATAGATCTTGTGACCTTAATTCTCACACCATGTTTCTGTCATTCCACCTCTTCAATCTTCCTTACTTCTATTGAACATTGTTGCTTAGGATTCTATCTTGTTTCCAGCCTTATGCATCAAATTCCCTCCTCTCTTTCCTCCTCTTCACTTTACTACAATGCCAATATTAAAGATTCATATTGTTGTGTGTCAGCCAGCAGAACTAGACATTTCTCTCTAAGGTCAACTTGATTTACCCCTTGAGCATTTAGATCCATGTATTCGCTTGAGTTTACCTTGATGAAGGACCATTTAACCAAGCTGCCCTTCATTATTTTTTTCAAACTACGTGAAAATTAGAGTGCAGCAGAAAGGCCCACTGATAATATTCAAAAGAACTCCTCGCTTAAGATGTCCCAAGCACTGTTCTACAATCAACCTTGAGGCTGTCTCTAAGAATCTTCTATATCGCCTAAAGAAATTGTGCTAAAGTGATAGAAAAATAAACAACATATTTTTGACACCTTTTCCAGTGAATGAATCTAAATATTTTTCCTTGGGTATGCCAAATATTTACATTCGCTCTGTTAGGTGAGAAAGAGAAGTGTGGGTTGAATATCTCTCAGCTTGGCGACTCCACTATTTCAATATTATGGTAAACATCCTGGAAACGCCACTATCTATACCTTTATTTTTTTATCATGGCTTTCAATAGGCCTCATACTCACTCGGATGCTAAACAATAGAAAATTTCCCCTACCTTTGTGTTGGGCGCATCCCAACTTGGCCTAGTTTTTGGCAAAGACTTCGCATTTTGTGGAGCATAGCGTGTAGTGTAGTGCAAAGTGAACTGTACAGGGAAGAATTTTGAATATAACGTGTGGTATAAGGGCTTTGGAATAGGGTGAAGGCCCTTATTTTTGTAATAATGTAAAATATCGATGGGTTTTGGGACCATAAATAGTTTTAGGGAATCCATGGTATTTGGACCATGGTATTGTAACGATGTAACCCTTGATGTAACAGTATATATAGGGTCAAATAATAAGAAGAAAATCATCAATTATGATCCAGATCTGTGTTATGGTTGAAATTTTGTGATTTTTCGTTTGGGAAAAGAAGGTGAGGCTTTGTAGCTGAGTGCGCAGACCACCTACAACTTAGTGCACAAGTCAAGAATTGTTTGTTATACAAAAAAAAATTGTATTAGCAACATTTCTTATGGACGTAGCCCCACTTTGGGGTGAACCATGGTAATTTGGTGCCTTCATGTGTATATTTTCTTATTATCTATTGTAGCGTAGCATTTTATTACAGTTGCACTTTATTTCAGCACAGTGATGATTTATGGCTTTATATATGTTTAAGTGGTTAAATGAATGCGACCAAGTAATTTATGAATGTTAGGAATAAGAAAACATAATAATACCACATCTCCACATCCTTCAAGGCTATAGAAACTTGGTTCTACATCCTCTCATAGTCACTTCGGGTGAGACTGTGATCTATTTGTTAATCATTGCCGAAAGGGCCAGTGATTTAGGGTTTTGTTGGTGCACAATATAGATCAAACCTAGGTTAGCCCAAATCATAACCAACAAACGGTTATGTTTCTGGGAAAGGGATCCGTTTGAGGGATATGTTGATGTGGCACCCATCAAAGAAGGAAATTCAAGACTGGATAGAACTAAACGAGCGAGAATTTATAGATTAAGAAAACACAAATCCTCATCTGACGTCTAAAGCTTGGTTACAGAAGTATATTTTCATAGAAAAATACGAAATTTTATTCACATCATTTCTTATCAAACCATACGAGTGGATATCAAGGTTTATTGAAAGAAATACCTCTTTTAAAGGCGAATAACCTTCGGTATGGACTCCTGAACTGATATAATGACTCAAGAGCACTGATAATAGGATTTCAAGGGATGTTGGTTTCTGGATTGATAATGTCTTTAGGGGATTCATTATTGAGTCCACAGTAGACTCGATTGTGTTCTACAATGAAACAGAATGATGATTCTTCAAAGGACCATGAGGTAAATATTTGAAGTATCTGAAACTTTGGATCAAGATGCTTCTATGTGAAAAGGGAGTTTTACGAATGTAATCAGATTGCTAGTTTACTTGTGTTTGGAAGAAGAGAGAGTAAATTTGAGCCAGAGATCACATTAATGTGAAGTGGAAAGAGATATAGAATAGATACCAGAAATAGAGCTTGTGGACAAGACCCAAAGACCTTTGTAGAGAATGAGTATAGTCCTCTTTTGAGTGAATTGGAAAGTGAAAGAGAAGATAGCCACCTGATAAACCCAGGTTACTTTGCAGTATTCACCTTCTCAGCCTAAGAGTTCCTAGAAGGTAGAATCCAGTAATAGCCAGGGTGTTTTTGGCTTCCCCCTTCCCCCTCCCCCTTCTTCCCCCTACTCCCTACCCATTCCCTCCCCTACTCATCCCCCTCCCCCCAAGAAGAAATATGGATGATGATATTAAGCTCCTTGTTTTCAAAAGAATTGGATCAAATTATCCAGAATAGTTTTGGTTTTTATGTGAAGCTGTATTGACTGCGAAGTAGATCAACAAAGAAAAAAGAGCTCATTACCACATTCTGAGATAGAGAATTTACATGGTATATGAAGTATTCAAATAATCAAATCATAATATTCGCAAATATTAAAGCAGTGTTGATAAGAGAATTTAAGAAGCCAAAATATGAGTCACAGTGCATCACTAAGTTGAAAGAAATTAAATATAAACTTACTGAGTTTGTTTGGGAATTTGATCAGAGATTTAAGGTAGTGTTGGATCAAGTGAGCTTCGACATAGCTCCACAACAACATTGAGAATAGTTTATAATTGTGTTGTTACCACATATCAAATTATCATTGACACAACAAAATATAACAAGTCAAGCCGAAGCTCTACAGATTGTGATGAAGTTGGAAGCTTCACCTATAGGAGATACTAATGCAGGTATGAAATAGATTTAGAGCTAGGTGGAAAACCTAACCTTATAGATACAAGATATGAAGAAAAAAAAGAAGTCAAAGAAGAAGTATGGTGTATGAAGTGTAGATCATAGGGCCATTATAAAGAACAATGTCCTATCTTTAGGGATTACATGATAGTGGGGCTCCAAATCCCTTAAATGCAGGATCCAACTTGTGGTGCAAGATATGTAAGACTTGAGGCCAACATCACTTAGAAGATTGTCACCTGTTACAGAAATATGTGGAGACTCCAAGGAACCTATATTGCAAATTCTGTAAATTAGTATGACATGATGAGAATAATTGTTGAGCTTATGAAGTGCAGTGCTGAAACTTATAGAATGAAAGAAGAGGAACATGGACATGAAGGTAGTGGACAACACGGTGGTCAAAAAGGCTACAAAGGAAGAGGTTGAGGTGTTGGAGCTGGTCAAGGACGTAGATATATCATTTTTTATAAATGTGGCCAAACAAGTCATTTTGCAAGAGATTGTTAGAACCCTACAATGAAATTTAAGTATTGTAAATCCTTTGACCATGTAATTGAATAATTCCCTGTACTTACGGAAAATATGCAAGAAAAAAGGAATCAGCGGCTGACGCAAAATATTCAAATGATGATTGCTGAAAGGAGGATCGATGAACCTCGAATTAGTATTATCACTAGAAGTGGTGTTGTGATCGGAAGCGATAAAGGAGATGAGAAGAAAGAATCTGAAAGTAAATGGGTTAGAAAAATTGTTGAGAAAGTTATCGTTTTATATATTCAGAAAGAAAAAGCAGTATTTATGGAAGAAAAGTGAAATTTTATGGATGTTGGAGCTTCGACATCTAGTGCATGACCAAAGCATGATGAGAAAGCTACTTGTGACATGTCATCAGCTTCGACACATTTTCAAGCTCTGACACATGATTGAGCTCTAAAACAGGATCGAGTTCCGACACAGGGTCAGGATTCAACAAATCAAGCAGCTATTCTAAAGTCTTTTCTGGAAACTTGTCTAAACGTGTCAAGAGATCAAAAGGTTGTAGAAGGGCTTCAAGAGTTGATAGATTCCTATGCATCTAAAGAAACACCACGAAGTGAGATGCACACAATAAATAATTTGCATCGACAAAAAAGAACCGGAAGAGAGATACGGCTTAGTGCGTAGATAGGAGTATAAGAGATGGATCAAGTTATCCTAGATCTGAAGTCTGATGCTAATGTCTTCATGAAACATACATAGGAGTTAATGGGTAAGCCGAAGCTATAGTGGTAACCTATTCAGTTAAGGATGGAAAATCAACAAAATATCTTCACCTTAGGAAGACTACCAGGTCTAATAGTGGACATTGAAGGAGTTCACACTACTACTGATTTTGAATTAATAGAGATCATTGATGACAATAACCCCTATCTTGCATTGCTTGGACTGGATTGGGCATTTGACAATATGAATATAATTAATCTGAAGAAGAGATAGATTATATTTGAAGGGAATAATATGAGAGTAATTTCTCCCTTGGATCCATTAGAAGGGGTAAGATATATAGAACTAGTTAGAGAAGAATACTATGTAGCTGATATAGATAATATCTATCAAATGACATCAAAGGAACAGGATTGGGTTAGCCCCACTACAGAAGGAAATTTGACTTGGGAGCATGATATTTATTGTACCTTAGACTCAGAATAAGAGTTGGAAAACAAGAAGAATATGCCGCATGAAGTCTGCACAAGGCGTTGTGTAAGAATTACCAAATTAGTTCAATGTATGATATTTGAGGTATGTAATTTTTCTTCTTATGATACCTTGGGTGATGTAAATACTTTTCTTGATGATTATGAAGAACAGGTTCTAGAGAATCAAAGGTTGTTAGCCTTGGATATAGTCCTAAACGCTACCCCTAATAGATGGTGGGGTGCACACAAGAAGAATATAGGAGGTTGGTAGGAATGTTGAAGATTAATGTGGATAAGGTTTGGACAAATAGATACAAAGATGGAGATAAAATATGATTGTGAATTTAATCCTAGGAAGCATATCCAGTTATGCACTACAACATGGAAGAAGGTTCCATAACAAGAATGGGTACATGGATTCATTCATACATTAGAGACAATCCTTCAGAATTGGTACTTAGAAACAGAGATTTGACATGGTACAGTAAGCTGGGTAGACATGGTTGATGGCTTCATATTGACATTCAACTTTGAGGATGATTTCCCATACATAGATTTGGCCCTTCAGACAGTTAAGAAGAGGATATTTGAAAATGAAACTCCATTGACAAGGAAACAACCTAATTGGGTTGCGTAGATAGAAAATGCACTAGAATGATATAACCAACTGCAAAAGAAGAAGAAGATCCTTGAAACATCGAAATAGCAGAATCAGAAGGATATGTTTAAGTAACTAGACCTGATCCATACATACTAGATATAACGAAGCCACCAAAGACCAAGAAGGTGAACATAGGATTAGAGAAGGAACCTAAGTTTGCAACAATAAGAGACTATTGGGATGAAGAGAGAGTTAGTAAAGTTATAGAGTTACTTCATGAATACCAAGAATTTTTTCACACCAATTTTTCAGAGATGAAGGGTATAATAGGAGATCTATGAGTCATGAAGATTCCACTTAGGCTTGATACAAAGCGAACCAAACAAAGACCTTACATGCTGAACTAGAAGTATAAGGAGAAAGTAAATATAGAGCTTGATAAGATGATAATTGTTGAACCAATAGAAGAATCAAAATGGGTGTCCTATGTTGGTGCAATAAAATAAGACTCAAGGATAAATTAGGATTTGTGTTGATCTAAGGAAGTTGAATGATGCATGTTTACATGATCCCTTCCCTACCCCTTTCACAGATGAAGTGCTAGACAATGTAGGAGGTCAAGAAGCTTACTCATTTACAAATGGATTTTCAGGGTATCATTAGATTAGGATTGCTCTTGAATATTGGAATAAGGCCACATTTTCTACATAATGGGGCTCATATCATTACACAGTAATGCCTTTTGGATTAAAGAATGCCCCTACTATATTTTCTGGAGTGGTGGTTGAAAATTTTAAGGAATACATCCATAAGTTCTTAGAAGTATATTTTGATGATTGGACAATATTTGGATTGTTAAGAAAGCACGTTGGAAGCTTAAGGCTTATGCTCGACACATGTAGACAACATCAGATCTCTCTGAACCTAAAGAAGTGCATATTTTCAGTACCTTTTGGCATATTATTGGGACACATTATTTTTAAGCAAGGACTAATGCTGGACCTTGCTAAGATTTCTATCATTGTGAATTTTCCTCCACCTAAGATAGTAAGACAGCTTCGTACTACATTGGGACATACTAGGTATTACAAGAAATTCATCAAGGTGTATGCATAGATCACTGTGTCTATGGGGAAATTGTTGAAGAGGGACGAAAAATTCTAGTGGAATGAAGAATGTTAGAAGAGCCTTGACATATTGAAATAAAAAATGGTATTTGCGCCTATATTAGTGTTCCTTGATTGGAATAAGTAATTCTATGTCCATGTGGATGACTCTTTTATAGCTTTGGGAGTAGTACTAACACAACCCAGTGTAGGAGAGATTGATCATCCTATATCTTTTTCAAGTAGAAAGTTATCTAAAGTAGAAAATAATTACACCCCTACAGAAAGGGAAGGACTGGCCATGGTGTATGATTTGTAAAATTTTAGACACTATTTGTTGGGATCACACTTTAAAATGTTTACAAATCATATTTGCACTGAAGTATTTGGTTAATAAGCCTGTCTTAGGAGGAAATATTTGTAGATGGTTATTGTTATTCTAGGAATATGACTTTGAAATCATTGTTAAACCAGGGAGATTTAATGTAGGACCTGGCCATCTGTCAAGATTAGAAACAACGGAAGTACAAACTAGAATAGAAGATAATATTCCTCATGCATAGTTATTTGCAATCTGAGTTGCATATGACCATTTTGTAGATATCATTCAGTTTTTGATCACAGGGATGGCTCCTTCGGAGTATACTATGCAGCAAAAGAAAGAATTAGTGGTTAAGGTTGTTGATTTTTCATTAATAGTATGACACTTATATAAGATGGTACCATATGGGATACTATGCAAATATGTCCCTGAACATGAAAGTTATATGATTCTAGAAAAAGATCATGGTGGCGCAAGTAGTGGACACTATGCAAGAAAAGCTATTGTGCAATATATTTTGATAGAATGATTGTGGTGGCCTACACTACATAAAGATGCAAAGGAATATTGTAGAGCATGTGATGTGTGTCAAACAATAGGAAAACCTTCAAGAAGAGATGAGATGCCATTAGTACCACAAGTTACATTGCAGACCTTTGATAAGTGGGTCATTTATTTTGTTGGACCCATCAACCGACCTAAAAAGAGGACTGGTGCAAGGTACATAATTACAACAACTGATTACTTGACAATATGGGCTGAAGCACAACCAGTAAGGGATTGCAGTGCAAAGACGTACAAAGTTTATTTTTGAGTATATATTGTCTATATTTGGATGTCCAAAGATTTTGATGAGTGGCTAAGGTTCACACTTCCTGAATAAGACTATTGAAGCATTGAATGGGGAGCTCCAAGTTTATCGTCAGAAAATTACCCCTTATGATCCTCAGGAAAATAGAATAGTAGAAGCATTTAATAAGATTTTGGAAAATGCACTTACTAAGGTATGCAATGTGAATAGAGATGATTGGGACCTTAGAATTACAGCAATTGTATGGGCTTATAAGACCACATGCAAAATGTTGATAGGTCATACACCCTTCAGGTTAGTTTATGGGCAAGAAGTTATAATGTCCATGGAATACATCATTCCTAACTTGAGGATTGCAACTTTTACAGATACGACATACCCTAATATAATGGTGGAAATAATGTCACAATTGATTGCTTTGGAAGAAGACATATTTATAGCAGGGTTCCATCAATAGGTACAAAAAGCAAGAGAAAAGGCTTGGCATGACAAACATATTAAGCAGAGGAAGTTCCAAGTAGTAGACCTTATTATCCTCTATGACAGTGGGTTTGTAAAATTTCCAGGAAAATTCAAGATGCATTGGTTGGGTCCATATTTTATCAAGAATATAATAGATGGAGGTGCAATTCAATTAGAAAATTTAAATGGAGAATTGATCCAAGGAAGAGTAAATGGTAGCAGGCTGAAGCTATAGAGGGACAACCCTATCCCTACAACCTCACTCTAAAGAAGAAAGGAGAAAAGTCTTAGTGCTACCTACAGTTGAAAATGGGCATTGGACTATAAAACGTCACAGAAAGATAACTTCGACGTAGGAAGTTACTTTGCTACAGTGTGTATTATATCGAAGTACATAGGAGCAACGACGTAAGAAGGGTTGTTCATTACAATCTAGATGTGTCAAAGTTTATTGAAAAAACAAAAATATGACCGTTAAAAGGGAGAGTTAATGTAAAACATGCGGAAAGTTGCATTTATGAGGACAGATTGACAAGATCTAAGGATAGATATGCAATTAATGAACACAATCTAAAAACAATCTGGATAAACTCTAAGCTAATGATGGGGTTAGATATTTAGAATTTCTATAAAAAGCTGCCTCCCACCCAGATTTGGAACGTTGCTGAATTAATAGTTCGAATTTTGATAGTGAGAATAAGTTACAAAAAATTTCACTGTTTTATGTTGTCTGAGCATTCTTGGGAAGAAATTATTCGTAATTTTCGTGAGAAGGGCTTACCTAAAATCATGGAAGTAGTCGAAGCAACCGTTGGTATACCTGTAGTAATATCAACCGCAACAATATCATCACAAAAAAAGGGAGATCTCCATGGAAGAAACCAACCAAAGAACATAGAACAAAGAAGAAACAAGACAAGAAACCTAACGAGCCTCAACAAGAAGTTGAACAAGTCAAAGGCATTGAAGAAGAGGAGGAGGACATGTAGATGGAAACAACTGGCACAACATTTCCATTGCCTCTATCACCATACATTCCATCAAGGAAACCGAATGCGAAAATCATAAAATACTCCAAGGATGACAATTTTGGCACCTTCACACCCATATTTCTAGAGGAAATACCATTTGTTAGGGAATTACTTAGGAAAATACCGCAGCTAGATTTTGCAGGCTACCACTTCAATGACATAAATAAATACCCACAGTTCACACCAAATAGATATATAAAACAAGTAAATTTCCCAGAGATTGGTGTGACGAGGTTAGAGTCATAGTAGTAGGCAAATGGATTGGTGTAGTCAGGATTGATGAACATGCTGAATGTGTTGCACTTCAACAGAATTCTAGGGAGCATGGCATGTGTGTGACAGTTGTTCATGATGGTGCACAATGGATGGTAAATAATATTCCTATAGATCCAATTTTGATATGGAGAATCACCAAACTACCATATCAAGGGTGGAACCTTGTGGAAGAATTCATTGGAAAATATCAGGACCATGCCATAGTGGACATAATGAAGAAGAAGTTTGGTCTGATAAAAAAAAAGAGGGGATATGATATAAAATCAATGAGTGACTAGGTAGTTCATTTTCCAGCACACATATTGGTTGGGAAGATCATGTGAAAGTGTCGGGATAATGAATTCTCTACAGTGGTAGTTTCATTAGTTGCACAGTGTGCGAATGGCATTCAATACAACTGGGTTGAATACCTTTGCAAAGAATTTCTAAATGATTGTCACGAGGTCCAAGAGAAAGGTACCACATTCCATTATGCATGGTTGATCTTGATAATTGAAATAATTGCATGGAGAGAGTCGGAGGATTCGCAGTTCCCTCCAGTAGCTTTAGATGTTTGTGAAGCTGCGTGGTATGACTCACTGTGGTATACCACTAAACCATCATGATAAATGGAGAGCATGATGGTTTTCATGTTTTATCACATGGATTTACATATGTTAGTGAACCAACGTCCTTGCCTATTGCTGATGATATACGAGCAGTATAGCTCTGTTGCGAAGTTCAATGATGATTTCCACAAAGTCTATATCCAAGACCGTAGGAACACAAAGAAGAAATGTCATCCACTACCATACTTAGTAACAAGAGAAGATCTCATCGCATAGGTACAATAATGGCCCGAAGAATGGATGACTGTTCTGGAGGCAGAGGCAAAAGATAGTGCGATAGAGGAGGATACTTCGCAGCATGGTGAAGTGAGTGGAAAAGACAAAGATAATGATGAGTAGGAATCAGAGGAAGAGGAGCAACATGACGAGGGTCATCGGGACCCTACTGAAGGAGATGAGCATAATAAGGAGTCTAAAAAGATATAAACATAAAGCGTTGTCATAGAAATGAGGAAGGCATAGGGTGAAGCTTCCATGAAGATCAAGAAGAAGCATAAGGTAGATAAGACGAAGGATATCATGCCAATGGTCCTTACTGATGGGGACTTGAAGCAAATTGGGGATAGGATTTAGGAGGTGACAAAATAATCATGGAATAAGTGGGAATATTTCTACAACGCACTTCTCACAGGTGTGCAAGAGTGGATCACTGAACTTAAATTTATGGCGCAGACAATTAGCTAGCCATCATAGGTTGTGGAGAGGATTGGAGAAGAAAGGTAAATAGAGCCTACACTTGCAGCAAGGATAAGATCGATACCTGTCAGACCCTTGTAGTTTTACTCTGCTGAGGTTCAACAACAGGAAACTGAATGAAGGAATCTAAATATGAACATCGTAGCAGTACCATTGCAAAGACTACACAAGTTGCACATGGAGATAATAGAGGAGCTAAAGTTGTGAAAAAAACATACCTTGTAGCTAAATATTTAGGTAGAAAGAGAGTGAGCTTCATTGTAGCAGAAGCTCAACCAAGCGATCTAAGAAAGGGATTAAGCAGTTCAACAGCAACAGAAGCTCAAGGAAGTAGTTGAAGCCACATATAAAGAAGTCCCCAACCTTGATGTCCGAGAAGAGTAGCCAGTAGAAGACAAGGTGATGAAGCTCGACCTTGCAGTGAAAGGGTACAAGGAAAGAATTTCTGCAATACAATTTAAATATGAAATGCAAATAAGTAAGCTACAAATGAATCTATAGCTAACCACACCATAGGAAGTGTAGGAGCACAGGGAGACTGACCTAAAGGCTATAATGGCCATCATCTTCGCAGTTGTGGTAGAATGTGGGAAAATTTTAGATGAGAGTTTACAGATTTGGACTTCGCTGTAGGAAGATCCAAATGTACAAAAATTGCAAGAAGGCATTCAATAGAGGCAACAACAGTTAGAATAGATTCAAGTAAGTGTAGAGACCTTAAAAATATCGTAAAATCTCACCAAAGTCAATGAGGGAAAGGCCCTCTAGAAGAAGATTGAGGAACAGACGAAGGAAGAACAAGTTTTAATAGAGAGGAATTAGCCATGACAGGATGAGGCTCTCCAACTATTGCAGGAAGTAGATGAGAAGCTTCAAGAGCTTTGACAAAGGGAGACAACGATGGTGTAGAAGGCTACAAAACATGTGGTAGAAGCACTGTTGGAAGAGGTGTGCAGTGAAGAAAAGCCATTCACAGAGACTCTGCAATAGTTCAACAATACTTACAAAAATATTGCATCAAAAATCAAAGGAAAATTCGTTGAGCTTTGAGTGACTCGGGACGAGTCACATGTGAGTGTTGGGGGCCAGTTGGGCGCAACCCAACTTGGCCTAGTTTTTGGAAAATACTTCATGTTTTGTGGATTAAAGTGCATAGTGGAGTGGGAATTGGAGTGGGTAGTGGCGCAATTTGAATATACTGCGTGGTATAAGGGCATCAAGATAGGGCAAAGCCCCTTCTTTTTGTAATAATGTAAAATATCAATGGGTTTTGGGACCATAGCTACTTGTTTTAGTTAATCCATGGTATTGTAAGGATGCAACCCTTGATTTAATAGTATATATATGATCAAATAATAAGAATAAAATCATTAGTTTTGATCCATATTTGTGTTATGGTTGAACTTTTATGATCTGTTGTTTGGGAAAAGAAGGCGAGGCTTTGCAATTGAGTGCGCAAATGACCTGCAGCTTAGTGAGAAGGTCAAGAACTATTTTTGGTATAAAGAATCATTATATTAAAAATAGTTCTTGTGGACATAACCCGACATTGGGGTGAGCCATAGTAATTTGTTGTCTTCATATGTATATTTTCTTATTATCTATTGTAGCGTAGTAGTTTATTACCGTTGGACTTTATTCTAGAACAATGATGATTTATGGATTTATATATGTTTAAGTGGTTAAATGAATGAGGTGAAGTAATTTGTGAACGTTAGGAATAAGGAAAAATAATAATACCACATCTCCACATCCTTCGAGGATACAAAACCTCATCCTCCCGTAGTTACTTCACGTGAGACTGTGATCTGCTTGCAGGTCGTTGCCAAAAGGGCCAATGATTAAGGGTTTTATTGGTGCACAATATAGATCGAACCTGGGCCAGACCAAATCATAACCAAAACTTTGAACTTGAGATCACTTACCTAAATGGGGTTTTCAAAATGGCCATTCCTGCGTTCCTAGCCATAAAATTTTCCCCACTGGATTTGTCTTCTATTGCTAGTTATCCAAATCATGACCCTTCATTTTATGAATCGAATACCTATTTGCCTAGATTCAGTGAAAACACATGTAAAAGGTTGGACCAACAACTCAATGATTTTAATGAATGCATGGAACAATAAGGTATTATTTTTGAAGATGCATAAATGAAATTGTTCATGTACTCCTTAGACGAATATTTTAGAATTTGGTACAGGACAATACCTCTTGACAACATATCTTCCTTAAAGAGTTTTCACATGGAATTCAATAATTATTGCAAAATATTATATCCACCAGGTGCTCTATTTGAATATTGTTGTGCACATTTTAATGTTGAAAATATTCCCCAGGTTAATGATCCTTCTAAAGATGTTTGTGGGGCTCCTCCCTAAGAAGACATATATCGACATCAGGAAGCATTTCCAGGGATCAAGAAAGTGAATAAAGAGACATTATCAAGCTACAAATAAACCCTCAGAGACCTTATTCAGCCAAAGTTGATGATTCTCCTTCTTATGATGTATATGACTCTGATGGGGAGTCTAGCAGTGCAAAACCACAATGGTCCCAGTGATGGGAAGCTTAAAAAAAGGAGGAGGCCCACTAGGAGGTTGACAAAGAGGATCTAGTTTAGGACTCACATCCTTCAAAGGGAGAACCAGTTCAAGAAAATGATATTAAAATTGATGAAGATTCTCTGATTTATGATTCATATGATTCAAAGGAGGATGAGATGGTTACATATTTTCAAAGGGATTTGCTTACTAGCAAGTGGGGAGAAGGATTCCAGCGACAATTGTTTCAAGAGGAGTCCAAAGTTGAAGAGAAAAGAAAAGTTAGTGGCTGCCAGTTGTAGAAATATTCCTCCTTGCAAACTATTCAATAAAGGGAGATGACTACAAATTTTCCTCATCAGTTCCATGATCCAATAGTTGACTACATGGTAAGTTTCTTTGGCCTGCAACATTATACATCTATTCCAATGTATGTGTCAAATATTTGGTCTGAATCTCTTATGGGGTGCATGCACATGTTAGCCACTGATTTCAAGAACACAACCCCATTAGAAGGTTTATGGAGGAGATCAAAAGAGATGAGCATCAACCACCAAGTTAGGGGCACATATCAAAATTTTTGCACAAATATTTTATATGGTACATGCTTGTTTTAATTGTTGAATTTCTAGAGAATGATGGCATAAGGTCTAGTACCCTGATGTTGAGATGGTATCATTGGAAGGTTGACTTCACTTGGGTGAATTGAACCTTATACATAAGTAGGATTTGTACATAAATAAGCTCACTACCTGAGCGTTTAATTTCTAGTTTTTTAGAATTTATATTTCTGCATTTCAATTTGATGAGGAAAGGACTCCTTGCAAATAAAATTCCATGGAGATTTTTTGGTTTTATCGATTCATTATATCTTTGGCTCCATGCCCAATAGTGAAGCCTACTGGTCTGCAGGTTCTCAACACCTTTCCAACAAGCCACCGTCCCTAGTTGGAGCCATTGTTGTCACTCACTGCAATGGTGTTTTCAGTTGTCCAAAGTGCAAAAGAGAAGAAATGCTTGTATCCATATTCCAAGTCACAGAAGCACTCAAATTGAAATTGGACCCTCTGCATTTGAAATTTCTCTGAACATTCTTTACAACGGTATGTGGAAGTCCCAAAAATGGACTTTTGGATAAGAGGATATGGCCTATTGAAGTTGAGGGTTTTCTCACCTTTTATAGGAAGAAAGAAGAGCATATCTAAGGTCCCAACATATTGGCGATCGCAATATTAGAGGTTCGGGAGATGTTGCAAATTGAAAATAGGAAGTCGTGGCACATCAACGATCACAATATCGGAGGTCATGGTATATCGACGGATCAAATATCAAAGCTCTGATATATCTGAGGTCCCTCATATCAAAGGTCTCGCATGTCAGAGGTCGAAGTGATTGGCTCATCACAATCAATGATCGAACATGTGACAACCTTTTAAAGTTGAGATATTGCATAAAGTTATAATATTATGCCTTCAGTGTTAAAGTGTTAGGGAGGGCCTAATGAAAATTAACAAAGGATTTTATTTAAAAAATGGAGGAGGATCAGGCCTTTTCTCTCTCCTCCAATGAGACATGTGGCAACGTAAGATTGGTTCCGATAAGGGACACATGGTGAATAGAGATTGGTTCCAATATTCCACCTGGCACTGAATTCATCATGATGTGGTAGTACGGTGGACACAAGGCAAGCATATTTGACATTTTTATTGGTCATAAGAGGCCAAAAAAGGGTGAAACGTGTCACCACTCATGAGGTTCCATGTGGCGAAGGATGATGTCAGATCACAAATTAGAATTTTTAAGTTTGAGGCATGTTGTTGCATCAAAGTAAAACCTCGGATTGAGGGGCTCTGATATGAGGGCTAGAATGTGGTAACAAGTAGAGCCAAAGAACCAAGGGCACAAGGCCAAGCATAGAGGGCTAATTGGGAATCCGAGAATCAAGGATGTCACAACTCCCATGTTAAAACCTCGATTGGAAATCATTGATAAGGGAGCTCTGATATAAGGGCGGGCCCATGGCTAAGAGGAGCTTAAAGAACCAGGGGTTGAGAGGAGTTTACAAAGGAATGATAGCCCTCGGTACGAGTCTAAATAGTTTAGCACCTTAACTCTAAGAAATTGGTCACCATCCTTGGTCATATGATAAAGAAAGCAAAAAGGGGATAAATAAAAGGGGCCTGGGACCACAATTAATCATTGTTTGTAATTCCTTTTAGAGTAAAAGTCCTAGCAAAGAGAAACCTTTGATATGATAGTATGGCTATATTACTAGGAATATAACACTCCGATAGTGAAAGGCAGGGAATTCTAAAGTGATGGATGAGTCAGCAACTGTGATTTTGTGACACCACTAAGTCCACCACAGTTGATCACTCTTAGCTTCAGAGAGTGGAGAATTCAAGCAGTTAAGGTGAAAGCGACGGGAAATAGCCGAGCAACAAGAGAGGCACACCAAGGAAAATATGTGGCCTGATCAGTGGCAATCTCAGGAATCGAAAGGGGATATTTTACTCTTATCATCATTCATTTTTTCCTTTTTCTTTTATTCTGTAATTTTTGTGTATTTTCAAGAAAGGAATCAAATCCTTTGTAATCATTTTGGCAGCAGGATATCACACACTAAGACAGCTAGTTAATCGAACAATTGGCCTTTAGCTGAGATATTTTTTAACTATTGATTCAAATCTCCCTCTTTCCTTATAAATAGGGGGAAGAAAAAATTAATATAAGTTCTAGAATTTTGCACCCGAGGGGTCTAAATTTTGTGGTTCCACTTTTGGTTTTATTTTCCTCTTCATGAGGGACTTGAGCGATACATTGCTAAATGTAAATGGATTGGTGAATTGGTCTCATTTTTAAGGATGAATGAAACTCTTTGGTGATTCCAATTAGAGAAATATAGAATATGTTTCCCCTTTGTTTATCACTTCATGTATGTCTTTCTCCCTCTAAAATAGTGTAATGAAGCTTTTGGTTTCACTCTTATTCATGGTTGTATATTTTGCTGCTAAGTAGTAACAATACCTGTGGTAGTTACAAATTTACTTGTATTATTTGATAACCTATAGTACCTGTATGAGCATATATCTACATATGCTAATTAGTAATAAATGTATTCATGATGTATAGATCTTGGGACCTTAATTAACACTCCGTTGTTTCTTTCATTCCACCTCTTCAGTCTTCCATACTTCTATCCAAACATTGTTTCTTAGGATTATGTCTTGTTTCCATCAGTATGCATCGAATTCCCTCCTCTCTTTCCTCCTCTTCACTTTACTACAACACCAATATTAAAGCTACCTATTTTATGTGTTGGCCACCAAAACCAGATATTTCTCTCTAAGATTAGCCCGATTTACCCCCTAAGCATTTATATCCATGTATGCGCTTGATTTTATCTTGAAGAAGGACCATTGAACCAAGCCCCCATTCTTATATTTTTCAAACTACATGACAATTGGAGTGGTGCGGAAAGCACCACTAATAATATTCAAAAGCACTCCTCTCTTAAGATGTCCTAGTAATTGGTCTACAATCAACCTAAAGGCTATCTCTAGGAAGCTTCTATATTGCCTGAAGCACTTGTGCTATAGGTGCTAGAAAAAAAACACTAACCATTTATGTAAATCAATGCAGTACATTATCACATCTATCAATAACAGATTCATCACACAAATCCTAGTTGACCTATAGACCAATATGTCAATAACTTAGTTGAATACATAACTTCAATAACACTCCAACCCCCTTTTGAAAGTAATACATTTTTATTAATTTTAATACCTCTATCTAGAATCGAGGGAACAATCAAAACGTTATTGATGGATCACCTAGTCAAAAATCAATCAACCAATATCTTTGGTCAATCCTTTTTCATCAACTATTAATTCCTTAGTTATAAGGAAATTAATGTTATATGTTCATACAACGTAGGAGATACATCCATATGAAGTCATTAAGTAGATTTCCAAAACATTCCATGACCATCCATCCATCCATCCATCCATAGTTGATTTAGATAGTTGACATTACTCCATGGTTCATCCATTCACAACACTTCTACAAAGACCTAAAATCACACTCACCAATATTCTAACAAATTTGATTCCTAGCCAAATGTTTGTGACTCTTATGATAAGGAGATCCATAAGGCACATATTTTTATTCTATTGTAGTAGGGGCAAGGTTTGATTTATGAATAGGAGTAAAAAAACTTGGCACATCAACAATGTCATGAGCAACATTATTAACTAATAGAATAACCAAATCATCAATATGTTAATCACAATTAGTAGGGGGTTTATGTTTAATCTAAATCCCACCTATAGAAAATATCACTTTCCTCAGTTTCATAATGTTGATTTTTCCATGGTACTCAAGAATCTGGTCTGATTCTAAAATCATGGTCAGAAAAACACTAAAATTCCTCAACACTTCTACTTTGCATAATGGAAAATAATAACAGTGAATCAAATAGTACACATGATAATTTTTCAACCCAACCTTGTTATATTACAAATATTTAATACAAAATTCTTAGGGCTCTCATACTAGGGATAATGGCCCTTACAATCAACCATGATACAAGAAAACATGTAAGGCTTGGTATCAACAACTACGATTACCAATTTACCTTGAACAAAGTACAACTAACCTTCTTGTTGATGTAGTGCTCTAGAACCCATTTCTATCCATGTACCTTGAACACATCCAGAGATCCTTTTACTTCCCTTTTGAAGCTAAAAAAATATTCCACTATTAATGATCACAATTCCTTTAGGTCTCTAAACTTTGGCCCAACACTATATACCCTCTTGAAACTCTTTCTTCCTTCAAATAATCTAGATCATAGTGTATTAACAAAACTACACACTTGTACCTCTACTACTCCAAAGATGATATACCTTAGGGGTTGGAGGCTACCCTCTTATCTTTGAGTAGACCCATTGTTAATCACAAAACTAGGGCGTGATAACTAGCCCTCTTGGATGCCCTTTAGCTCCTCCAAAAGTCAACCCTTAGGGCTACAAACCATATGCCCACTAACAAATTTGTTGTCCTTCACAAGGGACTATACTTAGTGTAGATATAATAACTTTCTAACAACCCTCCAAACTATGCATGAGTTACTATACAATGTTTTCCAATTTGGACCTACAACACCCATAAATACATCAACATGGAAGGAAATAAACAATACCCAGAACAACAAACTCCTTCTACCAATCTAAGTCACTGTTTTGTAGCTCTTCCCTGAGGTTCCTTAACACTAGTTAGAGAACCTATAAAATATGACTCTAGCCCTCCAAATCAACCTCCAAACCACTCAAAACTTGCACTATTCCTTCCCTAACCAACCTTTCCTCCTGTACTATCCTTCAAGGGAACTTCACCCAATTATCATATTTGATCCAAGGGTAAACTACCTCTATCTAGAACCAATTTAGGGAAAGGCCTTCCCAGAAAAGACAGAGAAAAATCACAACTTATTCATAAAATAATTACACCTCATTCGATTCCTAGAACTCCTCCTCTACCACTCGACCAACATCTCCCTAACTCAACCCTTTTCCAAACACAAAAATAAACATCAACCTTGACTTATTCTTCACTTACAAAGGATACTCTAGGCCATGAATACTTGATATATCCTTCAACAAATATTTATTTTCACTTTTTATGTGTTGACTGATCAAATTAACCTTCTCCTCTCTTATTTATATATTCCTAGGCCCAACAACTAGCCCTTCAAAGGGCATTCCTCAAGCCAAGTTGACTTGAAAAATTCATAAATTAGAACACTACATATAAATACAAATTATTTTCTATGATTTGATCAATGCCTCCATGGTTAACTTAGGATCCCTTCATTCCTTTAAGGGTGCTCCACTTGCAACAATGGACAAACCATCAAATTGCATCTTGGTTTCGAGCCTGCAACATTGGATGTAAAACCCACTCCTTAGGTACCTTTCCCATAAATCGCTCTTGTGGTTCCAACCCACACAAACCCAGTACCCAGGGTTCTTGACTACCTCCCAAACTATAAAAATAAACACTCCCTCTTAGCAAGTGAGCTACTTCCACCACTTAGAATTATCTCATCATCATCATCACTACTAGCGACACTAGCCCAACTTTTGATGTTCACCACTATAGCATACCCTATAGAATGAACCATACTCTTCTCAGTAGTGTCTCTTCTATTAGAGTCGATCTGTTTAGCCCTCCGTCAAAGATCAAAACCTTTTTTGTTGCATTTCATTTTTAGGAGTCTCGCATAGTCATCTGCATTCCATTAGGTGCATGGATCATCTGACGAGAGTCGTTTTCCGCATGTCCCTCATGTCATTTACCTGCTGGTTCATGTTTGTTCCTTAAAAAAAAAGGCATATACAGTCTTCTTTTCATTAAAATTTGCAAAATGTTGTCTTTAGGTTTTCATGGTCAATAAGGTCAGGGTTCCTTTAGGGTTTCATCAATAAATGTGTCGAAGTGTCCAATAATCACCAACAGGCATGAGGAGGTTTCCTTATCAATAATTACATCACCAAGTGTTCGAAATTGTGTTTTTCCTCAAAACTCTGTTTTGAGGAAAGAACAAAGTATTTAGTTTTTGTTGTGTAAAAAGCATGTAAATTTTGTTTTTCTCATTGTAAATTTCTTCATCTGCACCCTGGTTTCTTTCCTTAGCGTAAGAAGCTCCAACACCTGCAAAAAAAAGAAGCAAAGTTCAGCTCATTTAGTTCATCAACAAAGCCAAAAGGTGAAAAAGTCCAAAAAACATAGTTTGAAATCAAGTCATTTTGAAAACATTGTAAAAGTTGGTTTCATGAGCCAAAATATTAAAAGCTCTTGGTCTATAAGCTATTCCTTCATGTCATAAGCTCATTTGCAAAAGAGAGGCAAGATAGAGAAAATTTTATGAGCAAGTGAGAAATTGGGTGAATTTGGACGAAAATCGGCTGGCACAACACACTGAGCAGGAGGCGCGGCGCACTAGTGAGGCACGGCGCATTGGGTGTGAATACGCAGTGTTATTTTGCATAGGCACGACGCACTGGGGAGGCGCAGCGCATCGGGTGCGCTGCGCGACGCACACAGCTAAAGGCCCGAAACTGCTAACAATTGCTCCAAATTGCCAATAACTCGCACGGATTTGCCAGGTAGAGTCTTCATCTTTGTGTTTCATCCAAGTTTGTGCTTGGGTATGGTGGTTGATGGATGGTAATGGTTAAAACAAAAACATCAAACCCTACCTTTTAAAATACCTCAAGGAAACTTGCTGCTAGGGTTTCAAATCACTGTTTTGTCACCAAGATCCTTTCCTCATCTCATTTGTCTTTTGATTTCATCATTCCCTAAGTTCCCCTATCCCCCTAAGTTCATTAAATCCCCTACCCCAAATCCCCTTTCCCAAATTTCCTAATGTAAAATCCCCAAACCCTAAACCTATACAAAACCTCCTAACCCTATACAAAATTCCCATAACATCCCATACTTCCCTAACTAAGTCTACCCAACATTCCCAAATTTCCCACTAGTTTTCCCCTCTCCTAACAGTCCCTTGTTTCACTATTTTCCCCTTGGTGACAGAGGTCAAGCACATCACCAAAAGGCAATCCAACACAGATTTCATACATCAGCACCTATTTCTTCAAGCCAATTTGTCTCTCAGCAGTTATGGCATCCGATCATTTATCTGATTATGAAGTGGACACCCAAAGTGACTCACCCATGGAGGAACATGCACCCCGGAGGCCTCATAGAGGTGGAAGACATATCAGAGAAGAACCAATCACCCTTACTGAATTGCAGGCCTGCCCTCTTGTCGTCTCTTGTTTCCAGCATCATTCATGTTATGAGTTTTGTGAGAAAGTTGCTAATATTCAATTTCATCATGAGTTGGCTCGTCTGTTCGTACTGCATTTACATGGTTCTCAAGCCACTCTAGCTAGTGTTACTTTCACATTAACACCAGAATCTATTTCATTAGCAACTGGGATACCTAGCATTGGAGAACCCTGGAACAAGAGGTAGAAAATTGACTGGCAACACTATGAATCGTACATCAAGCTCGGCTTTTTGAGATAGCTCAAGAGAGTGTTTCCATTTCGGTACCTTAAAGATGAATATGCACCTTTAATGAAACTGATCATGAAGTATTTCAGTTGTGAGGAACGGTTCTCCTGCTTGTATGCTTATCACATTAGACTGCTTCTCCTGCTTGTATGCTTATCACATTAGACTGCTGATGCATTTTACCCAGGTACAGATGATGAACATCCCTTACTTCTTGTGCCGAAACATAGAGAGGATGACCACCCTTGTGGAGCACAAGACCCCTCAGCAGCAGTTTAACAGTATTTACCATTTTGTTCTCATCAAAATTGTGGTGGTTCATCAGCTTGGATTACAGGGCATTACTTGGGATGATTTCATCTCTCGTGAGTTTTTTAGAGCTTCACAAGGACCTTCAGAGGCTGGGCATGAGATAGGTGGAGCCTCCTATCAGCATGAAGGCCATGAGACTCACACTGCTACTATGCAAGTTTTCATTACTTATCAGAAGGGCATGAGACAGTTATTTGCAGCAGCAAACCGAGTGTTATCTCCACCTAGGGTGGAAGGGGCCTCGCTTCCAACATCGGCACCATAGGTACAGGACAAAGGCAAGAGGCCAATGTAGGATGAGGGGCCTTCAGGTGAGCGGGACTTTATTCTTGTTCAGGATGACGATACAGACATGGGCCCGCAAAGTACAAATCTTAGAGAGATCATCCAGGAGCAACAGACAGAGATCAAAGCCTTGTCCCTCAATTTGGAGAGGGCTAAGTGGACTATGAAATACTTGGAGTAGAGAAATAAGCAGCTTGAAGAACAGCAGGTGATTATGGAGTTACAAAACATCAGGGAGAATCGTTAAGTTGCCCAAAGGAGGAGGATTGAATTCACTTCATTGGAGCAAGAGATTAATAATGATCAGGAGTCTTGGCTCAAGAGAGTCAACATCCACTTAGAGAGACTGCTGGACAAGGCTGATAGGGACAAAGCATTGCTGAGACACATGGCTTTCCACTACATGGCGGGGAACAAGGTTTGCAAGGCACGAATAAGAAATTTAAAGGCAAAACTAAGGAAGGCATCAAAAAGGCAAAAGAGGCAAAAAGAGCATGATCAACTCTGGATATTGGCCGAGGCATCCTTGGCCCATCATAGCTCTTGATAGAGAAGGCCCAGCCCAAATTTCAAGAAATTTGGAGCAATTTTTGCATTTTGAAATTTTTTTGCACTAAAAAACAGAGTTTTCCTCCCTATGCGCCGCACCACGTGGCGCACGCTTTTTCTAGGGATCTCCAAATTACAAAAAAATTGCATTTCTGGATTTGGAATAAAAAATTATGGTTTCCTGTTCATGGCCAAGAAATTTGGGCAGGTTTTGAGCCCTCAAAGAGGTCAAAAACACTCAAAAAATGACCTCACTGCCCCTATTTTGACCCACAGGAAGCAGTCTTGGGAGATTGAATTTTTGGAGGGGCAAATGGACACCAAATCCAGAAATTATACTTGGGTTAGAAAGTAGATAGGTATGGGTTTCCAACGAGTTATCATGAGCTCAATTTGGACATCGGGAAGGGCCTCAAAATTAGCTCCAAAGTTGCACTATGCATAGAGTTTTTGGGCGCGTCGCATAGAGAATTTTGGCCTATTTTTCACTCTTCATCTCAGAATTTCGGCCAGTTTTGACTAGTTTTACCTTTTGATGTTACTCTTGATCTAAATTGATGTAATTTCATGATCATGATGTAATTTTGGCACATTTTGACTTGTCTTAATAGATTCATTAACCAAAAGGTGAAATGTGAGTGAATGAATCAATTTCCTAATTTATACAGGCAAGTTGTTTCATTGCCTATTTTTCAGTTCCTTGTTTAGATATGGTTGAAACAGCTCCTAGAATGATGAGCTCGACCCATAGAGGCATGGGAAGGAGTTAATATTGTCTATATCATGTAATTTCTCATTCATTTTTAGGGTTGGACACTTGGGATTGCTTGGCACTTCATTGTACATTCATTTTCAGCATTTTTGGCAAAGGAAAGACCAGGGTTTTGCAGCACTTGTTGGGATACTTGTGGCTCTGTGTTTTGATGGTGTTTTTCTTCATGTAATTGTAAGTTCATTTATGTTTCATGTATGCCATTTCCTTTCTCTTTTCTTCTGAAACTAAACAAATTGAGTGACAAAGGTAGAATTCATTGGCTTCCTGTGCTCTGCCTTTTTAAACTTTTGTTTAATTTTACATGTTTTCATCTATTTGGAGAGGATTCTTGCATCCTTTTGCCATCTTCAGCTCCTCAATAGTCTTTTCTATCCATTCATTTAATCCAAAGCATCAAAACTACTGCCTACCTTGCCCCAACCAGAACTCTGCAAAAATTTGGCCTCATCCTCGGGCCCAAATTTGCCTTTCCCTTTTTCCAACAAAAAACCCCCCAAAAAAAATCAAATCAAATCCTTGCACTTCATACCTAGCCTAAAATTAGTTTTTATTTCAGTCATCTCAAGCCCCATCAATTAGCTTTTGCTAAGATTGAACCGGAGAGAGCCCTCTCCTATCCTCATAGGGCTAGCTACGATGCTGAGCGTGGTTTGATCTGGACCTAGAAGCTTACCTTTTCAGCCTGAGGTAAATCTAGGCTCTAACATAGTGGTGACCATACTATGGACTAATCTAATATTCTTCGTTTTGAAACTACAAATGGAGTCTGAAGATTAGCCAGGTAGCATTCGAAACGCTTTTGCTTTGCATTAGCGCAAGTAGATAAACGCTACTTCAGTCAATCTCTGGTCTAGTCTCATTAACGGAAAATCTAACCTATAAACACCCGAGTACATTTAATGATTCTAAGCTGTGGATGATAAGCTTAGGATTTGATAGGCTGAGAAAGTTGTTTATGTCCATTTGATCTTTCGAAAATAGCACATTGGCTTCGAGGAGATATACCAGAGCCAATCCAGATCCGAATCCTCCTCCTGTTTATGAAAATCCCAAATTGATTCCAAGACTTCTTCATCAAGAGAGCTTTATAACTCCCGTGTTCAAATCCCATTCATTTCCTACGATTTTTGAGTATCTTGAAGAGCTTGATTTTGATGAGCAGTTTGAATTGTCATTGTTCGAAACCAAATCCGAAAGTGTTGTTGACTCTACTGTCCCCAATCCACATTTTCTTGTAGATCTCGAAACTGAAAGGGCTAATCGATCAATTGATGATTATATTTTGACATAGCTTCAAACTTCAATTGTGGCTTCAAACCTTGTTGATTTCCTAGAAACTGCATCTACAACTCTTGGACCTTCTGCAATTGCATCTAGCTCAAGGTGTGAACTGCCCTTCATTCCCACCATCCCTGTGTAGCCTATTGTCTCAGATCAAAACTTTGTGGTAAACTCGCCTTCATCTACTCCTTCTACATCCAAAATTGCTTCTCCTCCGCACACCCCTCCTCATACACCTCACACATCAGTTGCACCCACTCCTCCAACATCCCCAAGACCGAATCCGCCAAGAGCCATGGCTGCTCGATTTGCTCCTCTTGTATTACCTCAGAACTTGGATGACATGCCTGCTAACTATCAGAGTAAGATTCCATTGTTTGATGGTACTCCTCATAGTGTTCTGGCTCAACAGCATGTAGACAGAATGGCAGATTTCTTCGATCTCCATGAAATTGATGCAGAGAATGTGACCATGAGATTATTTGTCCAAACTTTTGGCGGTGAGGTAAGAAAATGGTTCAGAGCTTTGGCAGCTAGAAGTATTCCCACATTAGTTGAGCTTCAAAGACATTTCTTGGATCGCTGGGAAGTAAAGAAGGATCCTCTTCAAATCACTTCTGAATATACCAAGATCAAGCGGAATTTCGATGAGTCCGTGCAAGACTACTGTATTAGATTCAATGCGGTTTATAATGCAATTCTTGATGATTTAAGGCCATCTAGAAAGTCAGCTTTGCTTAAGTTCCCAGATGTTTTTGATCCGGACATGGCGTATCAATTGAGAGAGAGAGAGATCCGAGTACCTTAGAAGAAATGTAGAAAATTACCATTAGTGTTGAAGAAAATTTGAATGACAAGAGAGCTAGATTGAAAGCCGAGAAGAAAGCCTCAATAAAGGAAGAAGCTTCTACATTAGACCAAGTACTCCGCAAGGTAGAAAAGATGATTGAAAGGTTAACGCTTGATAAGCTTGAACCACAGATTCGAAATCCCAATTCTGTGGCCAGCAGCAGCCACAATTCAAGATCAAACAACGTGAGCAGCGAGCACAGGAACCGACACCACAACAACAGCAAGTAAAGGCACCTCTTCAGCATAATTTTATTGGTCCCGAATTTGATGATGAAGATAATGTAATAGGAGAATAAAATCACTTCTTTACTCCTGATGATATGCCCAACTTTATCACTGAAGATGATGAGTATGCAAAAAACTCAGCTGTATAGAAGGATGCGGATTTTATCTTAGTGAATGACACGGTTCTTGAAGAAGAGTCAGAGGAATTTTAGAGAGGTTATATGAATGCTTTGTCCACCCAGCAGCATCAGTATTCACTTAGAAACAAAAATTTCCCCATCAATCCAATCCAGAAGAGAAAGGAAGTTCCAGCATCTAAGAATGAGCCACCTGTTGTACCAAAGAAAGGAAAAGAAATTGCTGATCCTACTACTAGCAAGTCTCCACCAACAAATGAAAGAGTAAATCAGCCAGTTGTATCAAAGGATAAAGCTGAAAGAAAGGATGTTCCAGCCAAAGAGGTAGAAAATATTTCAGCTTTTAGTTTAGATGAAATTTCTAAATTGAAGGTGTCCATTCCCTTGACTAAACTAATGAGGAACACCAGTTATAGAGGTCAAGTCTCTAAAATTTTGAATTTTGACCCAATTTTTGATATGGTGAGTGTGGAAGATGATCAACCTGAACTGATTTTTGGACCAGCGTTGAATGGTGAGTCTCCAGACAATGATGTGCCACCTTTTTATATCAGTCTGAGATTGCATGATTTTGTGTTACATAATGCCATGTTTGGTTCTGGCGCTTCCCACAATCTTATGCCGAAGGCTATCATGGAGAAGTTGGGTTTGGACATCACTAGGAAATATAATGATCTTTATTCATTTGATTTAAGTAGAGTGAGATGTATTGGGCTCATTAAAGACTTGGTTGTAAGTGTGGATCAGATTCTAACGAAGAATGTTTTGATGGATGTTGCTGTGGTAGACATTCCTCCCAAATTTGGTATGCTTCTTTCCAGGTCTTAGGGAGAAAAATTGGAAGGGACATTACAACTAGATTTCTCCTATGCAGCGATTCCTATGTTTGGCCAAATGAGAAAACTGTATAGGGAACAAAAAATGAAATACATGATTACAAGGAAGGAGAAACCAATTAATCATCCGATTAATTATGTACATATAGATTTAGATTCTTTTGTGTTTTATTCAGATAGTTTCAATGAGATAGATAGTCAGTTAGTTGAAGCAGATGATATTTCAGAAATAGCAGAGAATTTCAAAGAAGTTTTGAAAAAAGAAGGACGAGAACAGGAAAATACCATTGAGCAATCAGCTAAAGATAATGGACAGCAAGCAGAAAAAATAGAGCTAACAGAGTTTCAGCACTTAGAAGAAGATGAAGAGGGTTTGTGGACCATGGATTTCGATGGTGCAGTGGGAAATGATGGTGCTGGAATTGGTATTTGGGTACGTAGTCCTTTTTCTGCTTCGAACAAAGTGCCTAGTAATGTGTGGGTATGTTCTTACAAGCTAGCTTTTGATTGTTCGAACAATGAGGCTGAGTACGAAGCTTTGATTGATGGCCTAAAAATTCTAAGAAAGCTGAAAGCTAAGAGGATTGCTGTATATGGTGACTCCAAATTGGTGATTAAGCAAGTTAAAGGTGAATATCAAGCAAAACATCCTCGGATGCGGCCTTACTGGAATGCAGTCTCAGATATCCTCAAGTTGTTTTCAGATTATACCTTGACGTGTGTGCCTCGTATTCAAAATAGCATTGCAAATGCACTTGCTAAGGCAGTGAGTAATTTGAAGATTCCAATGAACTCAAGTAATAAATTCGAAATCCATCCGATTGTCCCGGACAATCAGAAATATTGTTAAGTTTTCCAAGATGACGAGGAGATTGATGATTTTCTGCAAAACAAAGGTAAGTTCAAAGATACCTCAATTGATGTAGAACATGATGATGGTAAAGATGATGTGCAGATCAATCAAATGGAAGTGTTGCAGCTAAAGGATAATATTATTCCTAAAGGCTTCATACCTTTAGAAGAACTCTTTGATCAAGATGACGTAGCCTGCAAACCAACATTGCAGCCAACAGAGAAAGGAGTTGAAGAGGTGAATATTGGGATAGCTGAAAATCCGAAAATGGTAAAACTGTCCAAAGCATTGCCACAGAAGATAAAGGCCAAATGTATCAGTTTTTTGTCATCCTTTGCTGATGTGTTTGCTTGGGACTATTCTGACTTGAAGACATATGATACCAATATAATTTAGCACACTATCCCCATCAAGCCTAATCAGAAACCTTTCAGAAAGAAATTGAGAAGGCTAAATCCAAAATTGTTGCCATCAATTGAGAAGGAGGTAAGAAGGTTGTACAATCAGGAATCATCGTTCCCATTAGATTTTCTGATTGGATCTCTAATTTGGTTCCTGTACAGAATAAGACAGGTGAGATTCGTTTGTGCATCGATTTTAGGAATCTCAATAAAGTTTCATTGAAGGATAATTATCTGTTGCCAAAAATGGATCATATACTTCAGCGAGTAGTTGGAGTATCTCGTATGTCACTACTCGATGGTTATTCTCGATATAACCAAATTCTAGTCCATCAAGATGACCAAGACAAAACAGCGTTCACCACTCCGTGGGGAATTTTTCATTACACTAAATTGCCTTTCGGTTTGAAGAATGCAGGTGCCACATTTTAGCGGGCAATGGACATGGCTTTTGCAAATGAGAAGGATGTCTTTTTGGTTGTGTACCTTGATGATTTGACAGTGTTTTCCAATTCAAATGAAGAACACATGTATCATTTGAAAATTGTCTTTCAAAAGTGCAGAAAATATGGTGTGTCGCTGAATCCAAAGAAAAGCTTGTTTGCCATGGATGAGGGCAAACTACTTGGACAACCTTGTGATCATGACAAATTCAACTCTCCAAGCCCTTTCGGAGATCCTTCGGAGCAAATAAGGATGGGAAGAACCTACTTTTCATCTTATTCAATTAGAATAGCCTGCTTGGAAGTCAGTTGCTTGGAGTATTTTTATATAAGGCCCTCCCTTAAGCTCACAATGTGCTTCCCGGGTATCTTTCAGTATCGTTCTTCATCTGGTCCGTTATCGAGCGGTAGCGATCATCATAATGTGGGTATCTTTCGGTATCATTCCTCATTCGGTCCGGTCTCAAGCGGTATCGTTAAAAGATGGCATTCATATTGATCCAGCACGTGTAGAGGCGATTCATCAAATTGACCTTCCCCGAACAAGAAGGAGATACAATATTTTAATTGGTAAGATGATTTTTTTGCGTCGTTTTGTGCCTAATCTTGCTGAACACCTAAGAGAGATTACAAACATGCTTAAGAAGGAAAAACAAGTGAAGTGGATGGAAGAGGCTGTAAAATCTTTCAATCCAGTAAAATTGGTTGTTTCTTCAGCTCTGGTTCTAATCAGCTCGGATTACACTCAAGATTTTATATTGTTTTCATTTGCTTCGGAGCATACTATGGCAGCTGTATTAATGAAGAAAAAATATGAGCATGAAAGACCAATTGATTGCTTTAGCCGAACCTTAAGAGATGCAGCCTTGAAGTACAACATCATTGAAAAGCAAGCCCTTGCACTTGTAAAAGCATTGAAGGATTTTCGGGTATATATTCTGCATTCTCATATTTTGGCTTATGTTCCTAACGCTATTGTCAAAGATGTTTTAATACAAACAGATCCAGAAGGAAGACGGGGAAAGTGGATTACAACATTGTTGGAGTATGATGTGGAGATAAAACCTATAAATCTTGTCAAAGGACAGGGATTGGCAAAGTTAATGGCTGAATCGAATCTGCATGCCTTAGACATCAATCTGATCGCTGCTATGTCCGATGAGAATGAGGAAGGTTCGTCAATTCAGGTATCTAAAATATTTGTTCTTTCTCTGTGGTATTCAAATATCGTATATGTGCTTCAGAATTTGTCACCACCACCCGGCATGGCTAGAAACAAAAGTAGAACTCTCAAATTAAAGGCTACTAAATTTTGTATTTTGAATTCTGCACTTTATTGGAAAGATCCTGGTGGTGTTTTGTTGAATTGTTTGGTGGAAGAAGAAGTGAAGTAGGTCATGGAAGATTTTCATAAAGTAGATTGTGGCGGCCACCTTTTTTGGAAAACAACGGCAAATAAAATTCTGAGAGTAGGACACTATTGGCTGACATTGTTTGCTGATGTATATAAGGTTGTCAAGAGCTGTCATAAATGTCAGATTTTTGAAGGAAGGCAGAAATTACAGCCTTTGTCGCTTAAGCCCATTGAGGTGAGTGCCCCTTTTCAGTAGTGGGGGTTGGATTTCATTGGTGAAATTCATACCGCTTCTTTAGGTTAGCATAGGTGGATCCTCACGGCAACAGATTATTTCATGAAATGGATCGAAGCAATTCCCACCAAACAAGCTACAGATGCGGTAATCATTTGCAAGGTAGAGTCTTCATCTTTGTGATTCATCCAAGTTTGTGCTAGGGTATGGTGGTTGATGGATGGTAATGGTTAAAAGAAAAGCATCAAACCCTACCTTTTAAAATACCTCAAGGAAACTTGCTACTAGGGTTTCAAATCACTATTTTGTCACCAAGCTCCTTCCCTCATCTCATTTGTCTTTCGATTTCATCATTCCCTAAGTTCCCCTATCCCCCTAAGTTCATTAAATCCCCTACCCCAAATCCCCTTTCCCAAATTTCCTAATGTAAAATCCCCAAACCCTAAACCTATACAAAAACTCCTAACCCTATACAAAATTCCCATAACATCCCATACTTCCCTAACTAAGTCTACCCAACATTCCCAAATTTCCCACTAGTTTTCCCCTCTCCTAACAGTCCCTTGTTTCACTATTTTCCCCTTGGTGACAGAGGTCAAGCACATCACCAAAAGGCAGTCCAACACAGTTTTCATACATCAGCACCTGTTTCTTCAAGCCAATTTTTCTATCAGTAGTTATGGCATCCAATCATTCATATGATTATGAAGTGGAGACCCAAAGTGACTCACCCATGGAGGAACATGCACCTTGGAGGCCTCATAGAGGTGGCAGACATATCAAAGAAGAACCAACCACCCTTACTGAATTGTAGGCTTGACCTCTTGCCGTCTCTTATTTCCAGCATCAGTCATGTTATGAGTTTTGTGAGAAAGTTGCTAATATTCAATTTCATCATGAGCTGGCTCGTCTGTTCGTACTGCATTTACATGGTGCTCAAGCCACTCTAGCTGGTGTTACTTTCACACTAACACTAGAATCTATTTCATTAGCAACCGACATACCTAGCATTGGAGAACCATGGAACAAGAGGCAGAAAATTGACCGGTAGCACTATGAACTGTACATCAAGTCCGACTTTTTGAGATAGCTCAAGAGAGTCTTTCCATTTCGGTACCTTAAAGATGAATATGCGCCTTTAATGAAACTGATCATGAAGTATTTCAGCTGTGAGGGTTGGTTCTCCTGCTTGTATGCTTATCACATTAGACTACTGATGCATTTTACTCGGGTATGGATGATGAAAATCCCTTACTTATGTGCCGAAACATAGAGAGGATGACCACCCTTGTGCAGCACAAGACCCCTCAGCAGCAGTTTAACAGTATTTACCATTTGCTCTCATCAAAATTGTGGTGGTTCATCAGCTTGGATTACAGGGCATTACTTGGGATGATTTCATCTCTCGTGAGTTTTTCAGAGCTTCACAGGGACCTTCAAAGGCTAGGCATGAGACAGGTGGAGCCTCCTATCATCATGAAGGCCATGAGACTCACACTGTTACTATGCCAGTTTTCATTACTTATCAGAAGGGCATGAGACAGTTATTTGCAGCAGCAAACCGAGTGTTATCTCCACCTGGGGTGGAAGGGGCCTCGCTTCCGACATTCGCACCACAGGTATAGGACAAAGGCGAGAGGCTAGTGCAGGATGAGGGGCCTTCAGGTGAGTGGGACTTTATTCTTGTTCAGGATGACGACACAGACATGGGCCCACAAAGTGCAAATCTTAGAGAGATCATCTAAGAGCAGCGGATAGAGATCAAAGCCTTGCCCTCAACTTGGAGAGGGCTAAGTGGACTATGAAATACTTGGAGGAGAGAAATAAGCAGCTTGAAGAATAGTAGGTGATTATGGAGTTTCAAAACATCAGGGAGAATCGCCAAGTTGCCCGAAGGAGGAGGATTGAATTCAGTTCATTGGAGCAAGAGATTAATGATAATCAGGAGCCTTGGCTCGAGAGAGTCAACATCCACTTAGAGAGACTACTGGACAAGGCCGATAGGGAAAAAGCATTGCTGAGGCACATGGCTTTCCACTACATGGCGCGGAACAAGGTTTGCAAGGCACGAATAAGAAATTTAAAGGCAAAACTAAGGAAGGCATCAAAAAGGCAAAAGAGGAGAAAAGAGCATGATCAACTCTGGATATTGGCCGAGGCATCCTTGGCCCATCATAGCTCTTGATAGAGAAGTTCCAGCCCAAATTTCAAGAAATTTGGAGCAATTTTTTCATTTTGAAAATTTTTTGCACTAAAAAACAGAGTTTTCCTCCCTATGCGTCGCGCCACGTGGCACGCGCTTTTGCTAGGGAGCTCCAAATTACAAAAAATTTGCATTTCTAGATTTGGCATAAAACATTATGGTTTCTTGTTCATGGCCAAGAAATTTGGGTAGGTTTTGGGCCCTCAAAGAGGTCAAGAACACTTAAAAAATGACCCCACTGCCCCTATTTTGACCCACAGGAAGCAGTCTTGGGAGATTGGATGTTTGGAGGGGAAAATGGACACTAAATCTAATAATTCCACTTCGGTTGGAAGGTAGACAGGCAGTGATTTCCATCAAGCTATCATGAGCTCAATTTGGATGTCAGGAAGGGCCTCACAATCAGCTCCAAAGTTGCGCTACGCATAGAGATTTTGGGCGCGATACATAGAGAAGTTTGGCCTATTTTTCACTCTTCAGCGCAGAATTTCGGCCAGCTTTGACTAGTTTTACCTTTTGATGTTACTCTTGATCTAACTTGATGTAATTTCATGATCATGATGTAATTTTGGCACATTTTTACTTGTCTTTGTAGATTCATTCACCAAAAGGTGAAATGTAAGTGAATGAATCAGTTTCCTAACTTATAGAGGCAAGATGTTTTATTGCCTATTTTTCAGTTCCTTGTTTAGATATGGTTGGAATAGCTCCTAGAATGATGAGCTCAACCCCTAGAGGCATGGGAAGGAGTTAGGCTTCTTTATATCATGTAATTTCTCAGTCATTTTCAGGGTTGGACACTTGGGACTGCTTGGCACTTCATTGTACATTCATTTTCAGCATTTTTGGCAAAGGAAAGACCAGGGTTTTGCAACACTTGTTGGGATCCTTGTGGCTCTGTGTTTTGATGGTGTTTTTCTTCATGTAATTTTAAGTTCATTGATGTTTCATATATGCCATTTCCTTTCTCTTTGCTTCTGAAATTAAACAAATTGAGTGACAAAGGTAGAATTCATTGGCTTCTTGTGCTCTGCCTTAAACTTTTGTTTAGTTTTACATGTTTTCATTTGTTTGGAGAGGATTCTTGTAGCCTTTTGCCCTCTTCAGCTCCTCAGTAGTATTTTCTATCCATTCATTTAATCTAAAGCATCAAAACTACTGCCTACTTTGCCCCAACCAGAACTCTGCAAAAATTTGGCCTCATCCCCGGACCCAAATTTGCCTTTCCCTTTTTCCAACAAAAAACCCAAAAAAAAAAAAATCAAATCAAATCCTTGCACTTCATAGTAGCCTAAAACTATTTTTTATTTCAGTCATCTCAAGCCCCATTGATTAACGTTTGCTGAGATTGACCTGGAGAGAGCCCTCTCCTGTCCTCGTAGGGCTAGCTATGAGGCTGAGCATGGTTTGATGTGGACCTAGAAGCTTACCTTTTCAGCCTGAGGCAAATCTAGGCTCCAACATTTTCCACGAGAAGTCTCATGCTTCTTCCTTTCCTGATTTCCATCCCATGGTTCCTTCTTCCCAATAGATGTCCCCTTACTCCCCACTTGCCATGCACTCTTCTTGGGCTACATATTCTCCCTACGAACCTGCATACTTCCACTAGAATTTGGATCCCTGTGAGCCTCAAGAACCTACACCTACTTCTTCCTCTCATGATATATAGGCTTTCCCAAAAATTGGTATATACCATATTCTCTAATTCCAATGACAACTCCAATAGATTTAAAGCCTTTAGGCCTAAGTTTTGTTTCCCATCCTAGAAAATAATGTTAAACCCCTTTATCTCAATCACTGAAACAAAAAATATGTTTTATATGAGATCTGGTACAAATAATATATCCTGAACTCAAAACAAACCACCCTAATCCATTTTGAATGGCAAAAACCTAATCCTATGATATATTTCTAACTCTTGATGCCCACCATCATGTGCAACTTCAAGTCCCATTTAGTTAGAGTCTCGAACAAATCACACATACTTTTCATATGCTTTAACACACAATTGTGCATGTATTATGTAGTCTCGTTGATGGCATCATCAAAGAAATGAGATACTACAGAAAATTCCTCCTCTAACTTGATAGAGAGGTCATTTAGCTTAGAAGTGGTAGCAGCACCAGTTAATTCCTTCCCCTTCTTCTTGCCATTATCTCCCTTCTTCTTCTTCGGAAACTTCGTCAAATAATGACCATATTCACCATAGTTGAAACACTTTAGCTTGGTCAAGTCCTTATTTTCCTTTCACTTCATTCTGCATGTAAGAGCTACACTATCATCAAAAGACTTATTCTTCTTTGAATGAAGCTCCTTGTCTTATAGTTCATGCTGAATGAAGTCATCCCACAACCTATTGCAGTTTGGTAACTTCTGTCGAGTGAAAATCCCTTTGATGAAGCAATTCCATTCCTCGATGAACCCTTTCAAAGTAATCCTCACCATCTCAGAATCTGTAATAATATCACTGATGGAATATTGGACCTAAGACAATCTCATTAGATATGACATTGTTGCTTCTCCATCCAAATTCTTGGTGCTCTTCAACTTATCCTTCAATACCAACAGTTGGTTCATGTTCTTATTCTAGAGAAAATCCCTAATTTATTTCCACATATCATGGGTAGAGCTCTTCCTGGATAGATGATGTATCAAATTATGCTTGAAACTATCTAGGATGATCAACTTCGCCTTTGTATCCAAATACAAATACACTTTCAACTCCTTAGGGTTAGTTAGTTTCTTGATCTTCTTGTTAGAAAAATCATATATCTTATTCACCATCAATACCAACTTGATCTTTTCCTTCCACAGACTATAGTTAGACAACCCATCGAACCTTTCCTCATATCACAGACCAACCAACAACTTCACCATCACTATTATTCCTTCAATAACAATGGAAACAACTCCCTCTTGAGTTGTATGCTATTCAAACTCGGATTCACCAACCCTTTAAAGTATCTTTTATACCATGTTGATTTTTCCATGGCACTCAAGAATCTAGTTTGAGTCTAAAATCATGATAGAAAAAAATCTCAAATTCCACAACACTTGTACTTTTCACAATAGAAAACAATATCAGTGAATCAACTAGTACACAAGACAAAAAATTTCAACCCAACATCATTATATTAAAATATTTAATACAACAATATTAGGGCTTCTATACCAAGGACCATGCCACTTACAATTAGCCCTAATACAAGAAAACAACTAGTGTTTGATATCAACAACTATGATTACCAATATATCTTGAACAAAGTACAATCAACCTTCTTGTTGATGTAGCTCTCCCCAACCCCTTTCAATCAACTTATCTTGAACACATATAGTGGTCATTTTCCTTCCCTTATATAGCTCAACAATCCACCCCTATCAATGATCACAACTCAAGGTCAATGAACTTTGGCCCAACACTATCTGCCCTCTAGCTGTTATTTCTTCCTTGAAAGACTCCAGCACATAGGGTATTCACAAAACTTCCCACTTCTTCCTCTTTGATGCTCCAAAGATGACAAAACTTAGGTCCTGGATTCTACCCTCTTATCTTTGAATAGACCCACTATCGTTCATAGAACTAAGGATTGATAACTAGCCCTCTTGGCTTCCCTTTGTCTCCTCCAAAAGTCAACCCTTAGGGCTCTAAACCATATTCCCACTAATAGCCCTATTTTCCTCCACAATGGATTGTACTTAGGGAAAATATAAAAACTTTATAATAACCCTCTAAACTGTACACAATATGCTATACAAATATGTTTGATTTGGACTTACACCACCTAGCAATACATCTACATGGAAGGACATAAAACATACCTCAAACAATAGACTCCTTGTAGCCTTTTAGGTCACTGTCCTATAATCTTTCCTTGGGGTTCCACAGCCCTGGTTAGGGCACATGTACAACAATACTCCAACCGTCCAACTCGGCCTCCAAGCCACTCAGAACCTATGTTGTTCATTCTCTAAATAACCATTCATCTTGCATTGTCCTTTAAGGGAACTTGACCTAATTATCACAATTGATCCAAGCGTAAACTACCTTTGTCTAACACTAATTTAGGGCACGACCTTCCCATAAAACATAGAGATAAGTCATGACTTGTTCATAAACAAATTACACCATTAGAGAAATTATGAGGTCTAAAATAGGCCTCGTAAGGAATATTATAAAATAATAGTGGAAATAATTAAATATTATTAATTACATCATCAAATTTTAGAGGGAAAAAAGAAAAGACTACTTTTTCAACTCATATTTTGAACTTATCTCCCTATGGTTTTATTCAATTTTTGAGCGGGAGCACTCATTAGATGTGGAACTTAATTCTTCATCTAAATAGTACCCATGTTGCATACTTTCGATAGACCCTGCTACATGAAAAAATGTGATTGCAATCACGTTTTTCATGTATTTCTAATTTTTTGTGTAGCAAGGTCCATCAAAATTATGCAACATGGCTACTCCTTGGATGAGGAATCAAATTTCACATCCAACGAGTGCTCCCACCCAAAATTTGAGTAAAACCGTAGGGAGGTAAGTTGAAAAAGTAGTTATTTATTTATTTATTTTTATTTTTTACTCCAAAAATGGTGAATCCACCCCCATGGTTGGCATCATCATCTTGAATCCTATTGGTTCTTATAAAGTTGATTTTGGTTGTACATTTTTCTTTTGAGGTCCATTTTAGCAAATTTGGGTGAAAAATCCATAGCTTAGTTACTTCACCAAAAAGTCCTTTTGTGGTGCCAACTCACACAAACCTAGTATCCACGATTGTGGAGTACGTCCCAATCTATATAAATGAGAACTTCCTCTTAGTGAGAAAGGTATTTCCACCACTTGGAAGTATCTCATCATCAACCCTAAGGGATTCAAACCATATGTCCACTAATAGATCTATTTTCTTTCACAAGGGACTGTAATTAGGGTAATATAACAACTTTCTGAGAACCCTCCAAACTGTACACAATATGTTATACAAATATGTCCAATCTAGACCTACACTACCTAGAAATGCATCAACACAGAAGGACATAAAACATACCTCAAAAAACACTCCTTCTACCCTTGTAGGTCACAGTCCTATAGATTTTCCCTGAAGTTCCTTGGCCCTAGTTAGGGAACTTGTACAATAGTAATCAAGCCATCCAAATTAGCCTCCAAACAACTAAAAACTTATGTTTTTCCTTCTCTGACAAGCCCTTCCTCATGTGCTATCCTTCAAGGGAACTTAGCCCAATTATCATTGTTGATCCAAGGGTAAACTACCTCTTTCCAACACCAATTTAGGGCATGACCTTCCCAAGAAACATCGAGACAAATCAATTTTTTTTTTTTATATAGAAAATTACACCTCAATGCATGCCCATAACTCCTCCTCTACCACTCAACCAACATATGCCTAACTCAACCCTTTTCCAAACACAAAAAGAAACATCAACTCAACTTCTTCTTCACTTGGAAAGGCTCCTCTATGATGTGACTAATTCAAATATCCTTCACAAAATATGTATTTTCACTTGTGATCTGTTTTGCAATCAAATGAACCTTTTCCTATATTATTTATATCTTCCTAGGCTCAACGACTATTCCTTCAATGTTCATTACTCAAGTCAAGCTGACTTGAACAATTCATCAATTAACCCACTGCATATAAATACACAAATATTTTCTGTCATTTGATCAATTCCCCCATGGTTTTCTTAGGATCCTTTGGTTATTTTAAGGGTTCCCCACTTGCAACAATGGTCAAACCGTCAAAATATGTCTTGGTTATGTGCCCACAACTTTAGGTGCAAAACCTATTGCTTGGGAACTTCACCCACAAAGCCCTTTTGGGGTGCCAACTCACACTAACCCAATACCCAAGGTTATGGAGTACCTCCCAAGCTTTATAAATCAACACATAAGTTTAAGTTCATACAATAAGGTAGAAACAAAATTATATCCAATTCCTAATCTATATATTTGTATCTCAAAAGAAATATTGGAATAAATTCCATTTACATTTTTTCCAAAATTTTCACCAGTATGTCCCTTTTTTATTAGAAATCGAGATCCAATACTTGTCATGTGTTTTTCAAAACTTGGAGAAGCATGATTGGTGACTATTAATTCTTGATATGAATGAAAAGGAGAGACATAAACTATCTCACAAAGGGTTGCATTAAAAATAGGTGAGCCTGACATCTCATCAACAACTCTCACCATAATAGTAAAATAAATGTTGCCATCTTTCTTAGTGAGTTTTAGCAGTAATGCATCGTGATATTCCTTCAAAACCTAATATGCATCATGTTAGCACTTGAAATTTCACCTCAGGCTGAAAAAGGCAAACCTCAAGGCAACATCAAACCTTTTAGCCTCGTAGCTAGCCCTACGGGGCAGGAGAAGGCTCTCTCCGGTCTATCTCGTAAAATCTTCAATGGATGAGATGACCAATAAGGTAACACTGATATTAGGCTAGTAAACTAATTAGAAGGATTGATTTTGAAATTTTTGGGTTTTTGGTGGCAAATTGAGGAAGTGGCAATTTTGGGTGCGGGGATTTGACACAGTTTCTGCAGGGGGTTCTTTGGGGCGAGATAGGAGACCATATTGATGCCTTAAGCTGAGGTGAATGGATTATAAAGACAGGTGAGGAGCTAAGGAGGGCAAACAATAACTTTGAATCCTCCCTAAACAGTAGAAAATATTGAAATTAAACAAACTTAAAAGCAGAGCATGACAGTCATGAATTCTTACTTTAACACTTCGTTTGTTTAATATGAAGAAGGAAAAGAAAGGAAATGATTCACATAACACACTTACAGGTACATAGAGAAACACACCATCAATACATGTAACCACAAGAATCCCAAAAAGGACTGCAAAACCCTGGTCTTCCTTAGCCAAAAATTGCAGAGATACAGTGAAATAATACAATGATAGCTTCTCCCTCAAGAGTCCAACCTTCAAAATGAGAAAGAAATTACATAATATAGGTCATCTAACCTCTTTCCTTGCCTCTATGGGTCGAGTTCACTTTCCTAGGAGCTGTTTCAACCACTTCTAAACTTAGCACTACAAACTAGGCAGTCAAAACAACTTGCCTCTATAAGATAGGAAACCAATTCATTCATTTAATTTTCATCTTTTTATGAATGAATCTTCAAGAAGAGGTACATAAGAGTAAAAGTGTCATAAAATTACATTAATTAAATCGCATAGGATAATAATCCACCCCAAAAAGTCAAACAGGGTCAAACTGCGTTTTTCTTAGCTGTACAGTGAAATTTGCCTGACGGGTCGCGCGCCTTTGGGACCACTTGTGGGGTACTTCCAGGTGTCCAAATGAAGCAAGAGTAGGCTTGTTGGAAAGGGCTGTGAGTCTACTTTCCAACCCAACTAGAATTTCTGAATTTGGTGGTCATTTGCCCCTCCAAAATTGCAATCTCCCAAGACTGCTTTCTGTGTCTCAAAAAAGTGACAGAAAGTCATTTTTTGCTTGTTTTTTGACTTTCTGGAGGCCCAAAACTTCGCCAAATCTCTAGTCCTTTGATGAGAATGTGTAACTTTGCATGAAAAATCTAGAAATGCTGAGTTTTTGCAGAATGGAGTTGCCGGGATGAAGGGTCTCACGGGGGGTGAGACCCGTTAATGGAGAAAACCTGTAAATTGCCTAAAAAAAACCAAAATTTACCCAAAATGCTCAAAATTTCTTGGGATTTGTGCTGTGGATAGGCTATTTAGTGCCTTGGTCCTTTAGTGAAGCCTCGGCCAAGATATGGAGGGGATCGGGCCTCTTTCTCTGTTTTAGTGCCTTGGCCAACCGTCCTTGGATCTAGCGATTGTAATTTTGACATTTCTCTAAAACCATGACACCTGTGCCAAAAGTGAAGAAGGTTTTTCTTCTTTGGCATGTTGTGGACAAAAACCTCTCTCATTTTTCCCAAATTCATCTTTTATTGCTCAAAAACACGATTTTAGTGAAACTTATCCCGATGTGTGAAACAAGGAATTTTGTCGAAATGAAGCGAAATGAGGGGATAAGGAGCTTCTAAATTCTTGGGGAAATTTTTGGAAGTAGGGAGGGATGTTAGGAAGCAAGGGAAAGTGGAATCTCAGAGATCGAGTGAGGAGAAGGGGTCCAAAAGGGAAAAACACAGACCCAACCTAAAAAATCGCCAGGTTGTAGCTAGAAACTAGGGTTTGTGTGAAAATGAGGAATTTGGGGAATCTCAGTGATGGGAAGCATTTGGTAAGGTACTTTAAGGATAGGGGAAGGTGTATAAACATCTGGATACAAGTTTTGCTGATGATTTGATCGTCCAAGAGAAATTGGCTTCAAAACCCTAGGAGAGGGAAATGAACTTGCCAAGGCACAACTAAAGCATGAACAAGATGTAAAATGACTCATTAGACACTAACATGATAATGACAACCCTATGAATGATGATAGACTCAGC